>VDFB02261281.1:0-131833 GCA_007258455.2 Sequoia sempervirens | reverse complement strand
TCAAGAGGAATCGAGATAAGGGAAATGATGATGCACCTGCCTCCAAGAAGAAGAGAGACATGTCCAAGATTCAATGCTTTAGGTGTGATAAGTTTGGCCACTTTGATAAGCATTGTCCAACTAGACCTAAGCAACAAGCCACCGTTGCAGATGTTGATGATGCCTCTCTGCAGAAGGATTCATGTGAATACTTGTTCTATTCAGCACTATCAAGCAATGTACCTACAGATACCAACACTTGGCTGATCGACAGTGGTGCTTCACGACACATAACTGGATTTAAGGAGCACTTATCAAGCTTAGTGGAGAAATAATTTTTGGAACAAGTTATTATTGGAGATGATGCTGGCTATTCCGTAAAAGGAATTGGGACCTCTACTCTTCATTTGGATTCTGGCATTACACTTTAGTTGAGAGATGTTTTGTATGTCCCAGGAATCAAGCGCAATCTTATTTCTATTTCAGCTCTAGAAGATGGAGGATATCAAGTTGCCTTCTCCAAAGGAAAAGTTCTTGTGTGGATGGGGAATTCTAGTTTCAAGGATGCTCAAGTAATTGGTGTTAGACATGAAAGCCTTTATAGGCTATGTACGCGTCCTCTACAAGCATTAGTTCATGATTTCTCAAGCCTATGTGATCTGTGGCATCGAAGATTGGCGCACCTCCACTTCCGAGCCTTACCTATCATGGAGAAGATGGTCAGGGGACTTCCCAAGTTCAATCAGGAGCATGGAGGAACCTGCAAAGGATGTGCTATGGGTAAGAATTCAAAAGCCCCTTTCCACAGTAGAGAAAGTAGATCTAAGTGTATTTTAGACCTTATTCATTCTGATTTATGTGGACCTATGTCTGTTCCTTCTTCGAGTGGTTTCTTGTATTATGTTCTTTTCATTGATGATCACTCTAGAAAGACTTGGATTTATTTTTTGAAAACTAAAGAGTCTGAGGAAGTGTTAGAAAGGTTCAAGGAGTTCAAAGCTCTTGTAGAGAATCTTTCCGGTAAAAGAATCAAGATCCTTAGATCTGATAATGGAGGAGAATACACCTCTGGAAGCTTTTGAAATTTCTGTGTTGATGCTGGGATTGAGAGGGAGTTCTGTGTCCCCTATAATCCTCAACAGAATGGTGTTGCGGAGAGAAAGAACAGGACGATTGTGGAATCAGCAAAAGCCATGATGCATGATTAGGATCTACAAACCTTCTTATGGGCAGAAGCTTCTAGGACTGCTGTGTATGTTCAGAATAGAAGTCCTCACAAGGTCTTGGAGAATATGACTCTGGAAGAAGCCTTTACAGGGAAGAAGCCCGAGGTTAGTCATTTGAGGATCTTTGGATGTCTTGTCTATGTTCATGTTCCAAAAAAGAAGAGAACTAAGTTGGAGCCTTCTGGCAAGAAGGGAATATTTGTGGGCTATAGTGAGACATCAAAAGCCTACAGGATATATGTTCTAGGTCAGAAGTTGATTGAAATTAGTAGAGATGTCACATTCGAGGAAGATATTGCATTTAGAAGATCCAAGGGAACTCATGTGGAGATTGACTATGATGAACCTCCTCAGGATATGGAAGTTGACCATACTCCTAAGATTTAGAGGGAGATTTCAGAATTGAAGGAAGATGTTGATCCAGTTGAGCCCTTGGAACCTACTGATGGGCCTACCGATATTGTGATTAGAAGGAAGAGACCTCTTTGGGCCAGGCAAACTATGCAAGAGGTTGAAGGGTTTGTAGCTCCTAGAGGTACATTCAGAGAAAGTAAAAGGCCACATAAGTTCTCCAGTTATGTTGCCTTGATGAGTCAGATTATTGAATCTGAGCCTTCTAGTGTGGAGGAAGCTTCCAGTCAACAGGTTTGGAAAGATGCTATGACATAGGAGTACCAATCAATTCTCAAAAATGATGTTTGGGACATTGTTCCTAGACCCGAAGGCAAATCTGTGGTATCTTCGAAATGGCTCTTCAAGATTAAGCATGCAGCTGATGGGAGCATAGAGAAGTACAAGGCAAGATTCGTGGCTTGTGGTTTTTCATATAAAGAGGGAGTTGATTACGAAGAAACATTTGCTTCTGTTGCTTGCTACACTTCTGTCAGGACCATCATTGCCATTGCTACATCTAGAGGATGGAAGATTCATCAAATGGATGTGAAGACAGCTTTTCTAAATGGTGTGATCGAGGAAGAAGTTTACATCGA
Source organism: Sequoia sempervirens (assembly GCA_007258455.2). Classification (NCBI taxonomy): domain Eukaryota; kingdom Viridiplantae; phylum Streptophyta; class Pinopsida; order Cupressales; family Cupressaceae; genus Sequoia; species Sequoia sempervirens. The sequence continues at coordinate 129,639 of VDFB02261281.1, read as the reverse complement.
GCAACCTGATGGGTTCGAGGTACATGGGAAGGAGTCTCATGTTTGCAAACTGAAGAAGGCCTTGTATGGTCTTAAGCAGGCTCCTCGTGCATGGTACGAAAGAATTGATCGTTACCTGTCAAGTTTGGCTTCTTGAAGAATGATGTTGATTCTAATCTATACTTTAAGGTAATTGATAGTGAAGCATTGATTTTGGTCTTATATGTTGATGATTTGATACTTACTGGAGAAGAGCACTTGATCATTTGAGATGAAAGATCTTGGACTTATGCACTACTTCCTTGGCTTAGAAGTTTGGCAGAAACCAGATGAGATGATTTTAAGTCAAGGGAAGTACACCATCGATGTACTCAAGAGGTTTGGTATGATGGATTGCAAATCCATGTCTACACCTATGGAGACCAACCTACATAAATTGAAGGAGGCTGCAGCCAGTTCAGACTTGGTGGATCCTACATTGTACAAATTGCTGATTGGATCCTTGATGTATCTAGTTAACACTAGACTAGATATCTATTATGTTGTGAGTGCACTTAGTCAGTTCATGTGTCAACCGAGACAGATACATCTTGTTGCAGCTAAACATATCCTGAGATACTTGCGTGGCACAGTTGGATATGGGTTGAGATATTCTTCAGATGTTGACTTGGAGCTACATGGTTATACTGATTCTAATTGGGCAGGATGTGTTATAGATCGGAAGAGTACCTCTGGTTGTTGCTTCAGTTTGGGTTCTGCTATGATATCCTGGTGTAGTAGGAAGCAGTCTTCTGTGGCATTGAGTACAGCAGAGGCAAAGTATATTGCAGCTTGTATGGCAGCTCAGGAAGCAGTATGGCTTCGTAAGCTCCTTGCAGGATTGTTTGGACAATCAATGGAGCCTACTATCATTCATTGTGATAATCAGAGTTGCGCGAAGCTTTCTGTCAATCCTGTGTTTCATGACAAAACCAAGCATGTTGAGATTAAATACCACTATATCAGAGATATGGTATTGAGAAAGGCTATACAGTTGAAGTATATCAACACTGATGAGCAGACGGCAGATATTCTCACCAAGCCTCTCTCCAGAATAAAGTTTGTGTACTTTCGAGATAAGCTTGGTATGGTGGAGAATCCAGCCTTAACTGAGAAAGAGACTCAGTATCAGTGATAGCCTATAATGAGTTCTTCTTTGTGGAGAGAAGTTCGAGGTGAAATCCCTTGTTAATGCATTTCTCTTTGAGATTTGAGGTGAAAGCCCTTGTTTCCACCCTTTGAGAAGAGTCATGGTGGATGTCATGTGTGTGACTCCATGACACATCTTGTACTTGTGAAAGTCATGTTGAGGTGACAACATCACGCAAGTGATGAACACTTGTACACACCATAGTATGGTTGTAGCCATTATGGTTGATATCATGTTGAGGTGATATCTGATATCACGATGAGGTGATATTCTTCTTTTCCACTTTCGGTTGTAGCCATTGTGGTAGACATCACGTTGAGGTGATATGTCTTATGCAGCTGGAAGTATCATCCCTAGCTGAGAGGGAGTGTTGATGTTATTTAGCAGCGGCAGGTTGATCCTTCCAGACCCACGCACAGATTGAAGGCAATTTAAATGATAGCCTGAAACGGCTATTTAAATTGTGTAGATTATTTTTTATGAAGTGGCATGACTTTTCATCTTGGCCGACATGAGACATTTGAAGTGACACGTCTTTCATTGAATATAATTTAATGTTTGTTTATTTTGGAAAGTCGTCACACTCCTTCAAGGCCAACTTCTCTTCTTGGTGAAACGCAATGTCAAGAGGCACGAGTATAATGAAGCCGACTTCTCTCTCATTGGATGCGTCTTAATGAAGTGGTGCCTTCTTCTATTATGGCCGACTTGTCCTAAAAGGATGCGTCTCTTCTTCTCCTCTTGTATATATATTAGATGAGTTCTATTCATTCCATCATCAATTGAGAAGTTCAATATTATTCTTTGAAGTGCGAATTACTACCAAGGCAGTTTGAGTTCATTACTTGAGAAAAGATTAATTCTTATAGTTGGCTGAGATTATCTTCAATCTGATAGTTCACAGAATCAGATTGTAGTGCATGTGTTAGGCCTTCATTTTCGGCCTCTATTGTAAGAGTGACTTCATTATTATTCAATATATAAGAGATATATTGTTGCTGGGTTTTTCTCCTTCAAGAGGAGGGTTTTCCCAGGGTATCTGCTGTGTTATTGTGTCTGATTTTGAATTAATTTTCTGTGCATTTAATCTGATCACTAAAATTAACAGTTAGATCCTCTCCAATTGTTGATGGTTTTGATAATTGTTACAAAGAGGTGCTTTTATTCCTCAAACTTTTTGTTTTAACTTTTTGATGATCTCATACTTGAAGTCTGTAATCCCATTTTTGTTGTTATCATGTGGACAAGTTTGAAAAAATAAGTACCGGACGTTTGATAGCATCATGCATTGTATGTAGAACTCGTTTTCCACAAAGATGATCAAAAGGGTAGTCCTTATCCAAACACTTGTTTAAGTTGAAAGACCTAAATGATTAGTTATCTGCTATAAGCAAATTGGTAGATGATGAATATATGGTTTACTTTGATGTTGAACAGTTTGTTCTTTTCCAATGAGACATTTATTTAGTCTTTGAATCCATTGGTTGAGATTCCAATATTAAGCTTTGAGTAGGTCAGTACATATCTCTTGCATAGTTGGGGGAGTCCACTTATAGATGTATAAAAATTGCTTTTGCAACACAACACAAAGGCAATGTAAAAGACATTTGGGGAACTACTGCTTAGCTTAGTATGACAAATTTGGCCTTTTACACCATTGCTTAGGTGTAGAGTTTTGACAATTTGAACAGGCGACCTTTGTTTCTCAACTGACGTATGCAAAAAGTCTTATAGAGAAATTCAACTTGTTAGAATCTAATCTGTTGTCTACACCCATGAAGGTTGTGCTTAAACTTTTAGCTCATGCTGATTCACCATTGGTTAATGAATCAATATTCAAACAATTGGTCAGTAGGTTGTTCTTCTTACATACACTAAACCAGATCAATGTTTTGGCATGAACTATCTTCCTGGGTTCCTATCACAACTGAATACTCATTCACTATCAAGCAGCAAAATGACTCCTTAATATGTCGTAGTTGTCATTTTGAGTCACTTTACTTTGGCATCTTGTTCAAGTAGCCTTCAGAGTTCAAGTTGCCTGTATAGACAGACTCTAATTGGGCCAGTTTTGTTGACATAAGAAGATCTGCTAGTGACCACGTCTTTGCTACAAATTCAGGAGTTATTTCAAGGAAAAGCAAACTTAAACATTATGTAGTTAGCGTAATTAGAATATGTTATATTCTGTTAGTAGTTGTGCAGTTGGCTTGTTTTGTTAGTTACTTGTTTGCTTTGGGTTGTTTGTTTATGAATGGTTATAAATGGTTACCAACAGTCATGGTCTAACTGACAACTGGTGGGGCCTTTAAATAGAATTTCTGTAGTCAGGGAAGGGGCTGATAATTGATTAGTTTCTCACAGTTCTACACTCATTGTAATAAAAAACTACCTTCAATAAAGCAATAACTGTGTTTTTCGTCTATAATCAATTTGGTATATACCATTCTTAGTTGTATATTTGTGAATTTGGTAGTGTAACAATATGGCAATAAACACACATGGTCGACTGATTTTCCATTCAATTAGTGTATGTTGTGGGGCCATATGGTTGCAAGTTGCAACAACTACTCTATGATTTGAATTGGATCCTATTTCATTGATTCCATGGCATTGCAATAATCAAAGTTCTTTGAAGTTGTTGAAGAACCTAGTTCTTCATGCTATGACCAAACACGTTTACATTCTTTACCAACTCAAAACACTGTGATTATCGTAGTACACAATCATGGACTAACCATATTGCTTGCAACTTACACTATTGACTAAACCATTTGAACCTGATAAATTTATAAAATTTCTAGATAAGCTTGAAGCTGTCTCTAGTTTAACTGTTAAGGGGTGGGTGTATATAGGATATAAATGTTTATATCCAACACAAAAGGTTGTTCTTCTTTGATCAACAATCCTTCCTCCTTGTAAACTTGCACAATGTTTGTGAGATAGATGGAAATTCCAAGCCCTCTTTATGATTTGCTAATGAAGGAACAAAGGCGGGCTATTGAAAACAGAACATCATTGGTGGATCTTTCCATAGATGCTCTTCATTTACTCTCCTCTCAGCTACATTCTCTTTCTTAGCTCATTGACTCCATGAACACGTGTTTTCATTAAATTTATTTACTTTTTCAGCTCAAACGGTCCATATTGAAAATATCCCATGATAGAGTCATCATCAGGCTTATCATGAAGATGTTGAAGATTACTGGAAAATCATTGATGGTATGTTCTAGAAAAGGCCATGAGCTGCATCACACAAAGTATCATGAGGCAATTGTAAGCATCATAATCTTGTCTTGTGGAAAGAGCAAAAAATATTCAAGTTGTCATCAGGAGGCAACTTCAAAGCAAGCCATGCATGTGGAGGAGGTAGTGTGAATCTATCATTCTTATTGGAAGGACCAACATTTTTTTGCAGATGTCCTTGGTATTGTGGAACAAGAATATTTTGTTGAAGTTATCTCTTCATGTTTGTCATGTCACTCACCACTCCATGCAAGACAGGATCAGCAGAACTTGGAATCATGGCCTTGATGGAGTATTTCTTGAGTTCATTGGTAGTAATCATGCCATCCTTGAGCTTAACTGGTCACTCCTAAGCTTCTTTAAGTTCTTTATCTGATTCGATTTGATCATGAATGTGATCTCTGATGGAAGTGCATTTGCAAAACATCTCAGGAGGATTTCTAGAGATAGCTTTAAGGTTGAATTAATTTTGTTGACAAGGTGGTTTAATTGTAAAACACATTTTCTCACGGTCTCGTTATTTTCCTTCTTTGCATAGAGAGTTGTGCAAAAAGAATGTGGCTGTCTTCAACTGGCTTGAAATGTGATAAGAAATTTCCACACATGATCTCCCAGTTGGTGATTGAACTTGTAGCAAGATTTTTGAACCATTCTGCTGCTCATATCTCAACAAAAAGTTGCACTGCGACATCTTAATGTGCCACTCTTAGAATGCTGCAAGTTATGGTAAATGTGACAATGTGTTCATTAGGATGCTGTGTGTTGTCACCATGGAACTTTGGAAATCCTTTCCTTGAACCATGTGGAAAGTCATTAATCATTATGCTTTGCATGAGCCAAAGGACTGATACTAGCTCTCCAAGGCAATAGAAGCAGATCATTGTTATTGCTATAGGATGTTGTCACCCATTGTTTAAAGTGGTTCTTTAGTTGCAAGATTGGCTTGTTGTATCTCATATCCTAGTAGAGCTGCTAAAAAACTGTCAGAATTTCGATGTCTCTTTTGAGACAAAATTGACCCTAGACTAAAAACTATAGGCAAGGTATACAGAAGTGCAAACATTACAATATTCCTTGAGCGGGGTTTGCATAAAAGAAATAACTATTTGCCCATTTTTCGCCTTGGCTGTATGTGAAACTATGTTACCAGAAACGAGAATCAGAAACCGCAATGGCAATGACAACATGACGAGAAACAGGATATTTAGATGTTGCGTATAAGAAATGGATTTTATATACGTATACATTTTCAAAAATTCAGATTTATTATAAAATTTTATCCCACATAAAGAAAAATGCATGAAGTTCAAAGTTTGTGAAATAGAAAACTTAATAAAATAAAAACCAAGAATATTATTTTATCAGTTTTAAATATATATCAATTATATATATAAAAAAATATTTATAGTTAAAAAAGCTTTCTAAACTAATTTAGAAAAATAAATTATAAAATATATTTCTATATTTCTATATTTTAACTTTAATTTTAATTTATAATAAAAAAAAAAAATTAAAATATAAAAATATAACAAGATCTAAAAAGTAATTTAAAAGCTTAAATATTCTAAAAAATCATTTAAATATATTTTTTATTTATAAAATAATCTATATTGTAAATTATTTAATAATATTTTATATTATTGATTAAAAAATAATTAAGTAATTTATATTTTTAACAGCAAAATCAAAACTATTTTAAAAATATTTAAATGTTAAATAACAAAACTATTTTAAAAAATACATGCAGTGAATTGGAGGGCTATGTTAACTCAATTTATTAAAAACCTAATGGTTAACTCACCATTTACTTTTAATGTATTGATTTCGTAGGTAAATAAAAAAGGACGCAACAATTTTTATGAACTCTGTCGCAAGCTTCTTGGAAACGGTTTAGATGGCTTTGAAACGGCCATTGATGACGGGAAACACAGTTCGGCCATCAGAACATGAAACGGTGCTTTCCCACTGTGTTTCTAGTAATGTAGATGCACAACGCTGTTAACAATCATATCTTGCAAATAATATTTTCAAATATTGAAGGATGAAATGATTAATCTAAACACGCAATCAACAGTTTCCAACTGGCTAAAACGGAGACCGGTTGTTTAGTGCAAACAAGAATTGAAGGAATAAACACATAGGTGATACATGATTCCATAAATTAAACAGTTAGGTTGTATACAAAGCCACGACCTAAGTAGATGATATTGCTGATACAAAGCTTGATGCTACAATCTACAATCAATTTGATTTAAGAAATTACAAACATGAGTTCAACAATAACTTCAGCAACATAAGGGTAGATTTCACCATCATCTTTTAAAGTTTATGTGCTCAAATCATTTATTTATAGGTTGCCCAATTTTTGGGACTTTAAAATAATCTTATTTTATCCATAAGTGAGCTTTAAAGCAAAACACTCAAAGGTTGCTGAAAAGTTGGCAAATTGCGTCAAAACAACTAATAAAATAAAAAGTTAATATGAGAGACCTAAAAATGGGCTCTCATCTTTGCCTAGAAATATAAGCTATTGCTAAAAATAGTAATTTGCACACGAGCATCCTGATGCAACTCTATGTTTTGAAACTTATGAATCCTTTGATGAATATTGAAGCCCTAAGCGCCAAGAATCTGCAGACAATTCTGTTATTCTGACTTGGTGACTTAGATCCAATTCTTTGATGATCCATCTGTAAATGAAGAAATTCTTCCCAGGGTTTTGAATACATTCACAAACCAGGGACAAACCCAAAAATCTGTTCTGAAACACAAACTCCAGGTAGTTGGAATGACCTTCTGATCTTCCTTTATATGGCTGAAACTTGCTCAAAAACACTAGAGTTTCAATTGCAGAACAGCAAGTATGAAACCCTTGCAAGTGCTTTGATGAAAACAACCTCAAAACACCATGGAAACAATATTTCGATTGGAAGCAAAGGTAAAAGAAAGTTTGCTGACCATGTCACACTGAAACTGTTAGAATATTATATTCTACTTATGTTAATGGTCAATTATAGCTACAGTAGTTGTTAGGTAGCTAGTAGGTAGACATTTAATGTCTACAGTAGGTTTCCTCCTCTATATATTGTAATCATCTCCTTTGTTAATATCAAGCAATTTCATAGCAAATTGTTAATGGTCAATTATAGCTACAGTAGTTGTTAGGTAGCTAGTAGGTAGACATTTAATGTCTATAGTACGTTTCCTCCTCTATTTATTGTAATCATCTCCTTTGTTAATATCAAGCAATTTCATAGCAAATTGTTTCATGGTATCAGAGCAGGTTTGAGCCTCCCTTAGGGGAGGGCTCAGGATTCTAGGAGGGTTTCTGGGTAAATTCGTGGCTGCTTGGTCTGAGATTTTCGTGCTCCTGTTAAAGGCAAAAATTGTGCCCTAGGCCCACGGATTTTTTCGTGGTCTCCTCTGCTCCTGGGCGTGTGTTTTTTCTCAGCACGTGGAAGATTTTTTCCATCGGCCAGGGTTTTGTTGAGTTCGCTTTTGAAGTCTATGCCCGCGTGACCTTCTGAAACGCGTTTTCGCGTTTTATATAAGTCTAGACGCGTTTTTTCAGAAGCGTTTTTCGCGTTTTTCGTGCCTTACAAAAATGCGTTTCTTGAATTTTTGCCTGGCCGCGCATTTTACAGAGGTCACACGTGTTTTTTCTTGCCCTAACTGCGCAATATTTCTCTGGTTTTCGCGTTTCTGGGCAGGATCTTCTGGCCGCGTGACTGAGGGCTTTTCTTTGGACGCGCTTCTTCATTCTTGGGGCCGCGATTTTTTGCAACTTTTGCCCGCATTTTGCAGACGACTTTGGGCATGATTTCTGAGCTGAACGTGGTCGTCTATGTCTTCACTCAAGTCGCCTAGGGTTTTTCCCTTAGTGTGCTGCATCTTCAGAAGATTTCAAGCTCTTTTTCTGCATTTTTTCTGTGTTTTAATGGCGAACTAGGGTTTCTGCCAGCTCGACTAGGGTTTTGACCCTTCTGTTCAAGTCGAAAAATTATTTTGCTTGCAGATTCCTTCTGGGTTTTTCGAGATCTCAACTGGGTTGCTTTCAGATTTTTCTGGGTACCTCGTCTTCTGTGCCTCAGTTTCAAGTCGGAATTTTTTTTTGATTTCAGATTCCTGGTGGGTTTTCCAAGATCTCAAATGGGTTGTCCTCTAATTTTTCTGGGTGCTTCGTTTTTCCTGCCTTGATTTTTGTGCAGATATGTTCTGGCGGTTAGGGTTCCGAAACCCTCTGTTTTTCAGCCGACAATCAATGGCTACTTTTTGAGTTTCTGTAATTCGCAAAATGCATGGGATTCCCCTCTGGTTTTTACCGTTTTTTCCGAAAAAAAGATGATTTGTAATCTTGGGTTTGGCGATTTTTTCCTCAAAAATCGTGGTTTGTTGTAGTTTGTTTTTGTCGCACCTAGAGTTGCTGGGGTGAACACTGCACAACTGGCTTCTTGCAGTCTGTTCTCGGGCGTCGTGCTCCTTTGCAAAAGTCTCGACGATTTGCCGATTTATCCTCAAAATTGTGGCCACTGTTCTCAGTGTGTCTCTGGTTTCAGAGACAGACAGCTCTGGACACTTTGTGATGACTTCTAGTCAGCAGTTCTGTAGTTTTTGGGAGGGTTGGTGGTAGACTTCTGTCACGTGGCAGAGTCAGTGGCAGACTCTTGTCTCTTGTTGTAGAGCTTTTTATGTTTTATTTTGGATGTTTTTGGTCACCAACATTCTGCAGATCCAGGGAGGGTCTCCGTAGCAGCAGAGTGTTCTGAAGAATTTGTGACCAAGGACCTGCAGATTGTTTTCTGTAGGCTAGTTAGACGATTGACCATTAAGGGAGGGTGTTAGAATATTATATTCTACTTATGTTAATGGTCAATTATAGCTACAGTAGTTGTTAGGTAGCTAGTAGGTAGACATTTAATGTCTACAGTAGGTTTCCTCCTCTATATATTGTAATCATCTCCTTTGTTAATATCAAGCAATTTCATAGCAAATTGTTAATGGTCAATTATAGCTACAGTAGTTGTTAGGTAGCTAGTAGGTAGACATTTAATGTCTATAGTAGGTTTCCTCCTCTATATATTGTAATCATCTCCTTTGTTAATATCAAGCAATTTCATAGCAAATTGTTTCAGAAACCCTAACCACCAACTACCCTGCAAATTCTTCTTTTCAGATTGTCAATCTGCTGATATGTGCATGAAAACAGGGAAATACTAAAAGATTTGCAAACTACCATCATCAAATCATGAGAAAATGCTGGTATATGCAACAAAAGCAGGCTTTTTGTTGCTGCCAAAGGTTGGAAATCTGCTGAAACTAGGTCAAGCACTTGTCAAGAGAATATTTGTCACTCGAAGCTAGTTGCTTATTCATTTCCAATCTGCCACTTGAATCTGCCTTTCATTGCCCAGGTGCACTTATGAGGTATTTTAGCCACTAACATGCTATTGGGCAGTACTTTCTGATGGCTCAACCTCGTAAAAGTGCTTAATTTACATATATAACACCATTTACATGCTAGGCAGAGATTTGCACCACTTGAGCTACTTCCATATCCAAGTAGAACTTTGTTTTGCTTAAGCCAAAGGCAGATTTATCCGTCACTTAGACCCAAGCAGTGTTTTTAGATGGTTACCATCATAAAAGCATGCCCAAGTCAACTGAAGTGGAGATATTAGGCAGCCAAACCATTGGAAATGTTCACCCAAATGATGTAGCCAGAGTTCTGTGCCACTTGTGGAAAATTTTCAAATGATATGCAGACATTATGGATTGTTGGCTTATCATTGGCATGCTCCAAACTCACCTTAGCCACTTATAAACTTGGCAGAAATTTCATGTGGCAAAGCCACTCCAAATGCACACCTAACTCGATACATGCCACTCTTATGACTGTTGGGCAGAAAAACTAAGACGTCACCACTATTTTTGTTGCTAGGCAGAAATCTGTAAGCATCTTGTCAAAACTGACTTAGCCAAGGCAGAGTTTTGATGTGGTTGAGCCCCCTTAAATGTGTGCCAGTCTCTAAAGGGTGGAATTCTCACATATCTCAGCCATTTTTTTGAAACCACATTCTGTATTGGGCACCTGCTGTTCTTGAATGCTGTTTGCTGCTTGTTTTTGCCTCATCAAAGTCTGCTGTTTAATCTGCTCCTGCTCTTGCTGTCACTTGTTGGATCAGTGAGGGAAAGAATAACTAATTGGTTCAGCTATTTATACGGAAATTTGGTGTTATTTTCAATGCATATCATTCCGAATGAGACAAATCAGGTCAGCTCAAATCAGAATAGTACTAGTTGATTCCCAAATACATACATTTGACATCTTCTAGTTGAATTTTCTGCAGGGGTATAAGAGTGTGTAACAGATAGCAACTGTATATCCTTCTCTTCTGATGTTAAATTCCTACTGAATTTATTCAATTATTGATATTAATCTGGATTATTTTATTTTATTCCTAGTTGTCTTTGAAGATACCACTGCCATTCATTGGTTGCTGTGGATCAAGTGATCAACAATATGATTTCTGTCATAGTTGAGTTTAGTCCAGCCCACTTTTACATTTTGCCCTTCAAACAAGATTGTATCTAAACCTTCTATTTGAAGGCTATGACTCAACCTGGACCTATTCTTGGGCCATTTTTTGTTTTTAGGTGTTTTGTCAGAGAATGCAATGATAATATTCATCTCAAAAGAAATCTTAGTGTATGTTAGATTCAATATTCATGGATAATTTTGGACATATTAGAATCTTAGCCCCATTTTGGTGATCTAATATCTTCTGAATATATTTGAAGTTTATGATTATAACCCTAATTATGCATTCTGAAAAATATTAAGCATATGTAGGTAGCGAAGGTGCCTTTTTAATAGCTAGTTTGTAGACAAATAGACACAACTGCACCAACTGAATAAAGACATGGGCTACCAACACACCAAAGTTTGCATTGCTTGCTCTTCTACCTACAAACGCTGGCTGAGAGAAGATATACTACCTGTATGAGATGTGATAAACACATTAAGTTTGTGTTGATATTACAATGGATTGTTTACATAGAGAGGGTAAAGTTGTAAACCTTATCTATAAGGGAGAGATTAACTTCTCACACAAACCATCTTTATAGCTACATTTACTAGATTCAATGAATCTACTAGTAGCTTCTTACACAGACAATCTATATAACAATATTAATAGTGGTAGCCACCTACCTCAATTAGTCATCTACCCAATGCTGTTACTTATCACCACGTACGTACATAATTTCATGTGACAAACTATGAGTTGTATACAAAATAACTCATTTACATTACAGAAATTAAATCTTGTATTTGAAACACAACATGGTCCTCCCTTTGAGGTGCTTGGTTCCAATGCTTGAGGACCAAGTGTAAGCTCTCTCATTCATCTTTTTCTTTCTTTGCTTTTTTTTCCTATGCTTCTTGATGATAATATCCAGCCATTTGAATGAGTAGAGGATTTGACAATGATCAACTTCCATGACTTTGATGAAATTAATCATTATATTCTAATGTAGATGTTCAAAGATATTATATGGATCTATATATGGCTCAAACAAGGTATCATAAACCATCTTCAACCTGTGAGAAACCTTTTGCAGCAAACTTAAGGAGCTGTTCCAAATGAGAGAACAAAATAATTATGATTATCAATTGAGACAAAATCTTATTAAGGATAATTTTTGAGATTAAGAGCCTCTTTTGCTTCTTATTTGTGACTACTCTTAGCGATCTCTTGACATTTCCCCTCATAAGAAGATTGCCTTTAGAAAATAAACATGATCCTTAAGAGAAAAATTGCAGGATTGTATTCATCTCTTGTTCATTATCTACATCAGTAAACTTGTTATATAGAGGAGGGAAAACATTCTATATAGATGCAAAATAATATTCATCATAAGTAAAGGGTCCATGAAAAAGAAGATCAAATAAATATCGTCATTTAATTAGAAAAAATCTGCATACAGTTTAATGCAGTCATCCTCTAAATCTAGCCATGCATCTTTTTCTTTTTCATAGTTCCCTTTCACATCCAAATTAATTATCAATTTATCAGACAAATAATCAAATGCATTCCACTGTCTTTTAATACTCGTTTTCTAACCTTGTTTCAATGTGACTTTGTCCTTTTCTTCAACACTTTTCTGGCTAGAGATTTGAGGTTAAAATTAAATGTAAGATTTCAGAGCTTGTTCTTTATAACATATAAAATCTTATTGTATCTGCTATCAAACTTACAAAAAAACTTACTGCAGCTCGATTTAACCCCTAGCTGCAAAATTATCCTTGATGCAAGTTAGGGTGCCAAAGAAATCGCTGTTTTAGGCTGACTACATTTACTTAATTAATGCTTCAGAATACATGCCTTTTGGAAATGTCTTCTAGTCCTCCATTGAAATGTTATAGGTCCTCTACAATACTAGTCCTTTTTTCTCAGTGTAGTGTAACTGTAGGAGGATAGCTACAGCTACTTAAATTGAATAAATGGATTCTTAACTTAGGTAGGATTAACCTTTGTTTATATCAAACGGAGTAGCTTCTCACTCAACCTACCTACATAACTACATTGATAGAGTCAGTGAACCTGCTAGTAACTTTTTGCATAAGCCACATCTACATAGCAACATTGTTAATGAACCTACATGAATCAATTAATTACTTGATGCCGTTACTTACCATCATTTATAAGTTACATCATGTAGCAAAATATAGGCTTTACAGCAAAACATCTCATTTACATTACATAACAAATTATCATGTTTAGGAACACAACATATTTTTCATGAAGATGTTAATTGCAACCAATGAAAGTGTAAAGTTTTATGCTTTTAACAATTCTTGTTTTTAAAATCTTATACATAGGTGTCCTTTTGTTGCACAATCAATGCTTAGATTATTTTCCTCAATGTGTTGTTCTTAACATTCAGAGGTTTTTAGATTGTTCTTATGATATCATTGATAATTTCCACATTTTCTTTTAAAATCAAGTAATTTATTGTTTCAGAAAAAACTTTTTTGAATAATATCATAAACAAGAAATTTGCTTACTCTTCTGTAAAAATGATTTTGTTGCTTCTATATATCAAAATTGGTTTGTGCGGATTCTAATTTTTTATTATAGTATCATCACGGGGCTTCATTTAGATTGCTTGGGAGAAATGTTTTCTGACATGAGTTATTGTACAGGTAAAGTTGTGTCTAAGTTTTGTGCCAAGTTTCTACATCAAGTTGTGAAAGCTGAAAATCATAAAAAGGGTGATATATGTGAGAGCCTTCAAGCAGCATTTTTCAGGTCCTTTACTTTTCATCTTTTTGCAATGAATTGCTAACACAAGGTTTTCGTGGTTTAGAATCTGAGATAGCTTTTCTCATTCATCTTTTTCATTTCTTGATATGCTTGTAATCAGTGTCTGAAGTGCTTAAATTTTGTGATGGTTTGGTTATTGAAATTCAACTTTTGTGCAGTGAAGAGTCTATAAATTGAATTTCATTCTTAGAATCTTATAATTGTCTGTTGGACTGTGGTATGGTGGTTGGGACCTAGGTTAAAACCGCAGCCAGCTTAGAGACCAAATTGTGTATTGTTGGCTCTTGGAAGTTTGACATATGCCCCTACATTATGAAGTTGCAATCCAACCAAGCTCCTATATCCTTGATGTTATCAAAGGGTGTTTGGAAAACCCAAAAATATATATTTGTTCTGGCATATCTCATGCATTTTTGTATTGGGAGCTTCTGTATTCAGCACATTCAAAATGTTAAGAACTGAAACATTGATTGTGGTTAATCCAGAAGCTCCTGATTTAAAAAATGATATTGTGAGCTACAAATAAAGACAGGGGCTAAACAATGCTAAAATATTTCATGTTCTGTTATCAATTGTGAGGAGTGGTAGGAAGGGGTTGGAAATGAGTTGGGTTAGTTTCAGTTAAGTTATTTGTGTTTTGCTTTATTAATAGCTGACCCTCTACTGCAGGTTCGTCCTTAAAATGCCAGGTTCTTCCAAGGAATAGCATAAATATCATAGGATTGAATTAGATTTAAATTGATGCCCCCTATGAATCATAATTCAACTTTCTGTGTTTGACTGCTCTTCCAAATCTACATCTTATCAACAACTCTTCACCACAATACTTGTCTCTTCACATTCTCAATTGGCTGAGCCATGGATCTGGCACCTTGAATGACAGGAGTTAGTGCTTGTATGCACGTTGTTAATGGCAGGCAATTGTTTAACATTGTTGTGGTACTGAAGTTGGGTGAGCTTAACATCATCCATGACATTCAATAAGTGCTACTGTGTTACCATGTCAAATAATAACAAGTGTGGGGGAGAGTTGAGGGGTGATCTGCCAAATCCTTCTCTTCCTATTGATTTCCATGTGACAAGACCTCTTAAGGTTCCAAAGTTTGATCTCTCATGATTCTTGGGTATCCTGAAAATGCATAACTATTGAAACTAGCCCTTTTTTGAATTTTATCCATGGCACGAAGGGATAGTATACTTTGTAGGGGAACCTAGCCACCCCTTTTAAAATGAAGCAGCCATCTTATTTTGATATCTCTAACTTGAAGAAATGCAACTATCATCTTGGTAGGCTAAATGAATTGAAAATCTGTGACAAGCAACAACACTCATGTCATCAGATGGGTCTCACAATTTGTTGTTCAGTTAAGACTATAAAAGCTTCAAATCTGTTCCCACATTTACATTCATGACACCCTGTGCACAGACTTCCAGTGGGCCAAGGTTGATCTGTAAGGCTTCAGCATAATTATTCATCTGAATTATTGAGCTCATTTCACCTCAAGATACAATTTCCCTTCAAATGTTAAGAAATCATTAATAGATCAAAGACGTTGCATTCACTTGTTATTCTTGGGCCATTTCCCTAAAAATTCTGTCAGTCTTAGAAGGCTAGATATGGGGATTAACCTTTTTTGGTTTGATCATGCAACTGTTAGATGCTCCTCATTTGGATTTATATATCATAGAAGTGTTAAACTGTTAGAATTTTTTATTATTGTGTTATTTTATTTAGTAATGCAGTGTTACAATGTTTATGACCTGATTGACATTATATTTGTTTTGAAAGCTCTATTTTTATCACATGTAATCATGGTCAGTGTGAGTTGTATTTTGCAATGGAGTTGTACAACCTCTTGCAGTGTTATGGAACATTCTACATTCTATTGTGAAATGAACATATACCTTAAAAAGTATGTTTGCTTATATACCTTTTGTGTATAATAAGAAATTATATAGAAAATGATGTTTGATAAAATGAATTTGGATTGAAAACTGGATAATCTTTTCATTGGTTTGGTTTATTAAAGCAAACTTGTAGGGAAATTGCAATGGAGTAATAGCATTCCAAGATGTTGGTCTTATTGTACTGAAACAAAAGCATTATCATACTCTGGATGTAGCTTGCTAAAAATATCTTTTCTATTTAAAACCTAAAATCATTGTTCGTTAAACTGTTATTCCTTATTTTATTTGTAATCTGATCTATAGGGATGTATCCTTTTCACGCATTGAACATTTTGAGTCTTGACCCTGCATTTTTAGTTTTATTTTTTATTTTTTGTTTTCTCCAGCAATTTTCACTTCAGGATTATTCTTAATTTTATCTTTTTTTTATATATCTATATAATGTTTTCTGAATGCATTTATTTTGTTTTTGATGCACCATAATAGGTGTACTATACTTAATATATGGCTTTGTAGGCTCTAGTCTTTTACGAATCACAATTTCTTAGTTTATGATGTCAACAGGATGGATGAGATGATGTGTGGAGAAAGAGGGTGGAGAGAGTTAGCCATATTAGGAGACAAGCAAAATAAAATCAGTGGTTTATTGGATGGGATCATTTGGTCTCCAAGAAGTGCAGCAAATAGATCTGATGTAAATGAAGATGATTGGGCACCTGAGCAAGTACTTCTCTCCCCTTCAATAATATTGTAGATTTATTCTTTCCAAATTGCATATTTAATAGCTTATTTGGTCAATCTGTGTCAAACACTTTTAGTACCATACATTTCAAATATTTTGTATTCAATGGAATAAGTTGTTTGTTATGCACGAGTTAGTCTATGAATGCATATTATGTCTACTTGGGGAAAATCAGTGTACATGATACATACACTATTACCTTTATTAAATACGATTTTAGCTATTTGGAGAACCATCAACCTATTTGAAAGCCTTGAAAGGTGATAACAACTCGTGTTTGGGGAGATGAAAATGTGTGGCACATGCCTTAACCCTAAGGTAAATTGCCAAGCTCTCTGAAATATTTCCAATGCAATAATTTAATGAATATAAATTATGTTTAGGGTTTGAACACCTGTTGGGCACTAACCAAGTGCCTAAACTTGATTTGATATATGAGAATTGGAAAAATATGTATATTTGTTGAGGGTATTTAGATGCATACTTAATGCCTTGATATATTTAGATATATTTGGTTTCTTTCTTGGCTGCATCATGATACCTACACACAACAACAAGATACAGAGACACTTGAAATTGGCTGTTAAATTGTGAGGAAATAAACAACAAATGTGTTCAAAGGTTTTTTGTTGTTTTTGCTTTGCTTCAAAGCCTTCAATTGCTTGAAAACTTTGCCATGTATGGCTGAATGGCCCAAAATCTATGGTTCAAAGGAAAGAATGATCTAAAGGCATAATTAATATTAGTAAGATTTCAAAATCTGTGCTTGAACTTGGCTCGAGGGCCTTGGTGTCCAACAAGTTCCTTCACCTTACATAATGAGGGGCATTTTCCCAACAATATCTTCTGTGAATTAATAAGAAATGGAAAATGTGTAATTAATTGTGTGACTTTTAAACAAATCAGAGAAAATTGTGAATACATCTCATCAACTAATAATATGTATCCTGCTATAGATATTCTTGAATGTATAAAAACCCTTAAAACTTAGGAAGGAACCTAGTTGTAACAAGTCCATTAGACAAAACTAATAATATGTATTCTGCTATAGAGATTCTTGAATGTATAAAACAGTTCAAACTAAGGACAGAACCTGATTAGATTGGTTAGTCTAAGTAGTTATTGGATGCCATTATTCTTCTTGATGAAATGCATCCTAGATTACATTATAGAGCCAGTGACTCAATGTCTTTAATCTTTCACAGTAATCAATTATGGTTCAGATAATTCCATTTCAGACACAGGCAAGGATATACAATGTGCTCCTTCCAGTCTTCACTGACACATGCTTTTGGGGCTCTTGTTCGCCCTTATTGCTATTTGTATTGCTATTTGTTAGTGGAAAAGTACATTATTTTGTCTTATGTACTATTATTATTTTTCTTTGAGGGTTCTCTCTTCCTAGAACTTTCTATTGTTAACTGCGTATCTTCTATTGATATAATATCTTTGTAGAAAATATAAAAAACTTAATTTGACCAGCATAGCAGTCTTCTGCTTTTAAGTACCTGAACTTTCCTAAGCTGGGTGGAGAACCAACAACTAATAAAGATTAGTCTTATGTCTTGTCTTCTTATGAAACCAATGCTGGACAGGTGAGTTGTATGCCAAAGATTTTTGCTAACATCCTTGATAATCAACATGTCCTCAAAGACAAGACTTCTACAATGAAGAGTTCTCTTCCTCCTGAACTGCATAATGACTCTTTCACACTAAAATTGTTAAGCATTGATTTGATTTCCAAACCTTGCTGAAGCAATAGGCACCCAAGAGCTTTGCATGGAAGGGACCCTTTCTTTCAAGATAGTCTGACAGCACCTTTCCTATTGCACTTGAGAATCTCTCACCTTCCATTGCTTGTTCAACTGGAAGTAATAATGGATGTTTTCCTTTCTCAAGCATATAAGTATGTCAATTGCTATATTTCCACTCCGTCCAGTAAGAATTCACTCGAATTTTTAATTTGAAAAGACAATTTTCAGGGATTATTTGATAGATTTTTTGATGTGGCGAATCATCTAGCATATTATCATATTGACATATTATGTGTTGCAGTGATGCAGCTCATAGCAGTGAAGTTCTCTTCCTGCTGGGATCTGGCATTGAGGCATTTGCTTCTGAAATTACTTTTTGTGTGTTAAAAGAATGACTTATTTCTATCTAGATGTCTTTGGGCTGCTGCTCCCTATCAATTTCAGGGAATACATTGACTGAACTTGTTTGATTCCAGCACATTGAGATTACCAAATAGGTGATGGAAAAGTAGAACCTATGGATAAAATACAATCCAGATTTGAATGTTTGCAACATATCTCAAGTGCTTGGCAAAGATTTTTATATGAAAAATGGTCGAGAGTTCTTTGCTATAAATATTGAATTTCAGAAACTCTTAGAAAAAGAACCTCTGCATTCAAGGAGCATGATGATTGAAGTTTGCAACAGTTGAAGCAATGATATATGTATACATCAAGTAGATCAACACAAACATAACTAAACTTTGAATATCTTTGTAGAACAATATATTGGTCTAAATGCAACATTTGGAACTCTTGTCATAATATACTTCCACAAAGGATGGGGCATAATATTTGGTTCTGTTTCAAACTGCAATCATAAGATTCTGTTGTTCAGACATAGTTTTTGTTTTTAATTCAAGATACTATTTATGGTGTAATTGAATTCTTTGACAACATATGGAGTTTTCTTGTCTTTCGAAGTACAGGCCCCCTGGTTTAGGGCTTCCCCATGCGCTTGCCTAAATGAGTAGATCTCATGTTATGTAGTTCTTTGATATGTTTTGGGTGGCACGAGATTTTTAACTTGGCTGAATGCACGGGGATGATTATTCATCCTTGAGCTGTCCAAGCCTTGTCAAAATCAAGTTTGTCTATAATTATTTCTGAATTTATCCGTGTATCATTTAGACAATTACAACATTAAGATGTGGTAGTTAGAGATTGTGTTTTTGATCAATATTTGGCTACATTAGATTGAGCAAGATGCCTAAATATTTGTGGTCTGCATCACCATAAACACTCATGGTAGCAGTTCTATGTCTGAGGAAAAATTGAAGTGGCAAAATATTCATAGCATGGATACAATCTCTCATCATTTCTGACAGATTAGTTTGTCATTTTATTCTAAATTTGTTTCCCACCTGCTTTCTGTCTATTACAGTTATGCCACCTCTTTTCATGTTTTTTTATAATTTTATTTAAATTATTCATTGTACAGAGGGCAGGATTACTTTATATACTTTCTGTTTGAAACAGGCATTTACCTACAATTCCCATTGATTTGGTTGCTGGTGGATATTAAAACTCTTATTTTTCCTTGTGAGATATTTATTAGTTAGCTTCTTTTTTCTGAGGGAACTTTTGTTCAGATTTGTCCTCGTCCACTACTCAATATGTCTTGGGAGAGTTCTGGATTGACAGGTGTAAGACTCAATATTATATTTGTGTGTCTTCAAATGACAGCTTTAGGAGAATATGGTTGCTTTAACCTGCCCCTGCTTTGCTCTTTACGTTTCTGCCCAACCCTTTAATAGAATTTATACACATCATTGACTTTTAATTAAAAGAAAAAAAGAAGAAAAAAAATAAATTTTAGACTGAATTGGTCTGTTGGCTCTGTCAAAGTTTTGTCTTGAACTTCAACACACAATATATGATTGAAGTTGCTATTGTTGTTCATATTGCCTTTGTGTATTCTACACCCTTTAATTAATGATAATTATAATTACCAGGTTCAAAAAATTTGATTTGTTTGGGAGGTCAAAATATTTTGGGAATCCAGAATTAAAAAAATAAAAATAAAAATCAGTATAAATTCTACAGGAACTGAAATCTGGTCTGTCCATAATATCTGGATCTGGTAACGATGTTGATATTTAAAATTTAAATTGCACTGTACTATCCCCCTTCTGATTTAATTATCATTACCTTAGTCTTGCCAACATCAATGGTGAGTTCAATTTTGACAAAATTTTTAGGCAACCTTGAGTGAATTTTTGAGGTTGGCAAGATTTTTTGCAAGAATAATTATATCAGTAGAGCAATGAGCCCAGCCATGTTAATACCAACGCCATCTCTCATCTTCCAAACTTAGTTTTGTCGGATCCTGAAAAATGTGGGAGAGACGGTTGCCTTTGTGTAACCCCAATGTTACATTTGATATCTATCAACCATTGGCTGTTACATTTTATCTTGGCATTGACCTTTTCATAGAACCTAATTATGGTACTACAAAGTTCAAGACGGATATCAATCTCTTCCAATATTTTCCATATTGGCTCAATGGACAATGTCAAATGGTTTTTATAGTCAACAAAACAACAGATGAGGACTTATATTTTTATCTCTACAATCTTCGGTAAGAACTCTTTTGGGGTGAGAAGATCAATAATAGCATGTTAATTCCTAAAACCATCTTGGCTTTTGGCTCTTTTATTATTATCCTCTCTAGTGGCTGATCTTTCTTTTCAAGGATTAGATTATACAATTTTTCTTTTCTAGAAGAGGGCTTATCATTATGGTTTGGTAGTTTGGCCAGGTCAGTTTTGTCCACAGACTTCAAAATATGAACAGTTAAACTTTTAGTCCACTTTTTAAGGAAGCCTTGACATTGTGCTTGAAAGGATTGTTGATGAAGCTCGAAGTAGACTAGTTCCTCTCAATAGAAGAAGAACAAGAAACCTGGGATGACAAATTAATGGCCAGAGAACTAGTCAAATAAGTAGGCCCATGCATGGTCCGCCACAAATGGGGTCCTCCTGTGCCATAGTCTTCCTACCTATCTTGGCCTCAGAATATCCCCTAAAAGTGGCAAATTTTGTCCACTTATATGAATGATGCTGTCATTTGTAGAATCATAAATCTTTTGAATGGCCTTCGTGAACCCCGCTTTCACCTCAACATCTTGTATATGTGTAATTCTGCGAAGTCTTTGCATGTACCACTTTGGGTTTAATGCATAGGCAACCATGTGCAAGGTATTGTGAGCTTCTCCTATCTGTGATGAATGTTTGGTTGCATGTGTTTGTTGTAGAATTGCAATGTGGGGTCCTTCTGTCACACAATAACCTTCATTTGGTTGAGCATAGTATTAATGCACTCATACACCTATCCAAGGCTATGTGTATTGGCATCTCCATATCTAATCTCTCTAAAGATAGGAGCAATGATAGAGACAATATATTTTGCATCACCTCAAAAAACATCATTCTTCACCACATCCTTCACACTCTTCCCCTGCTCTGTCTTGGACTCAAGCCATTGATTCCATTCTGTTGTCATAATCATTAGTTGCAGTGCCTCTTGCAACTCAAGCATCCTCTCTTAGAGAAGGAAATGTGATGCATATCTAGTTTCTATAGGTTTCAAGAATTCCTTCTTGGAGGTGATCTTGAAGAGGGCATGTGAAGTGTTGTGGTTGTAGATAATCCAACCATATTTTCCCATGTCCTTGAGTGCATAATTCATGGCATGCACAAGGAGTGCCAAATATGTCTATAAACTGCCTCAATTAAGTTCCTTGCAACTTTGCACACATGGGCTGCATTTGTCACTACTTGCACCACATTTTGTGGCCAACCTCCTTTATAGCATCTTTAAGAATCCGAAACTGAAAATCAGCATCTTTGTGATGCCCTGAACAATCATCAGCTCTAAGGAAAGTAATAAGTGCACTGTTCTTCTTGCTAATGCTGTAATAGACCAGCTTCCTTCACTCCTTTGGTGAGTGAGAGCCCAAACTCATGGGAGCGATTACTCCCAATTGTTAGTTTGGAATGCCCTTCTTAATCATATCTCACCAATTAGATTTTTTGTGCCTTGTGTTCAGAGCTGCCCCCATGTTGTGTTTGAAGTTTAGAATGTTTTTATCTTCACACAAGGGAAGTACTGAAGCTTGCTTACTATCTTCCCTAAGGTAGTTTATTGTAGAGGATGCATGGCAGAAGCTGAGCTTATGTGCGGACACCAAGTTAAGGCTTTGGTATTTTCACTGACTTCTATGCTTGCAAAAGGTTTAATCCAAGGAAGCAGAAGGAAGAGCTTGGTGTTTCTATTCGGTGGCTTACTGGAGTTGTCAGCTCCCCCAGGAACAGCCATGGGAAATATGAAGTCACAGCAGCACAGATAAAAGCGAAGAGACTCTATATGGCAGAGTGGTCTCAGATAGATGCCTGAAGATTTTTTTGGCCATTTCCAATCTGGGCATGCTGAAGTTTGTTAAAGAGTTAAGATGGAGTTGCAATCACAGAGATCTTCAGGTCACTTCCCACCATTGTAGCAGATTTCAAGGATAAACTAAAGGCATTGGTTGCAGACCCAGTTGTTTTGGATTGGATTTTCTAGACAGTGCTTCCACTGGCAGAATGTGTCTATTGTGGATAGCTGGGATGAGGGGGAGAGCATGCAGCAAGAAGAGGCTCATGCAAGGAGCCTTGATGAAGAAATTCAGGCCCTGTGCAAGGAAATTCAAGTGGTTCATGAGCAGAAAGTAAACTTGGTAGCAATTTGTAAGGCCTTAGCACTTTGTGTGGATGGGCTGCATGCAATCCACAAGGAGGGGCAAGTGGGAGTCTCCAGCAATTTTAAACTTTTTGCCTTGTCTATCCAGTTAAAGCTTGGAGTGTTTGAAGAAGAGGCCATACTTGGAGCCTGGGTGCAGTTCAGGTGTGCAGAGGAGACTTAAACAATATATGAAATCAGAGAAGGAAGGTGACCATCCTGTAGCAACTAAGCGTGCAGGGGAGGATATGCTTGCTTCTGGCAGTCGCATGCCAGGGAAGGATCCGGCTGCTTTGGACTGGTTTTCCTCGGAGACTGTTGGCAGGAGCTTTATCTTGTTGTTTTTCCTTTTGTCTAGGTGTGTGTTGGCATCACAACTAACACCTCTGGAGTGCGAGTTGGTACGGACAGCTATGCACACTACGCAATGAGTGCTCTTCAAATTAGGAGGGGAAGCTCCCTCGTTGTGCTTGATAAAAGTGCTTGAAAAGGGAAAAGTAATCTAAACTCTATCCTGTCTTTTTGTCTTAGTTGTAGAGGTACAAGGCTTTCACGAAAACTCTATACGTTGCAGCTAAGTACTTTCTGGTTTCGCTTAACTACAACTCACAAAACTAAGTAACTTAAACTATCCAATCCCCTCAAGAATTCAGAGCATGAGGAAACGGAGCGGGAATGATTATCTGACGATAAGCCGGGTACGGACTCACAACGTGAAGGCAAGGTGGCACAACTATCTGCTTGTTTGAATAGGCTTATTGGAAACAACAATATACGATAAACTAAGTACAGATTCTCAGCTTGAAGGCAAGGTGGCACAACTATCGGCTCAATCTGAATAAGTTTATTCCACACACATCACACGATAACCAAGAACAGATTCTCAACTTGAAGGCAAGGTGGCACATCTATCAGCTCAATCTGAACGAGTTTATTGAACGAGTTTATAGCCAACTAGGATAATAAATTGCATAGACGAAACACACATACAATCTATGATCGACTAGCCACTATATCTAACTAAAGCAAGAATTCACCATCATAATTGCATGAAACCCAAGTGGCATAACAATTCATCACAATAGTAAATACTCATGAACAGATACAGAACGAGCAATATTACAGGCAAGGTAGGCAGAGCATATATTTCTCTCTCGTGCAAAAGTTATGTACAAATGAGCAAAAGCTCTTATTTATAGACATCAAAAGGTGTAGGGAACCCTAAAATCACCTTGAGTCAACTACAGTCTTGCAATGCATGCAAGATTTATTGCTAAACCCTAATAAAGTAAACTATACAGTTAACTGGAAAGCTACCGTCAGTTAACCGAAACATCTAATCTAAAAATGGACAATTGTGCAAGCATGCACGTCCTTATTGAAAGCAAGTTAACTGGAACACTACCATCAGTTAACGTAAAACCTAAATACAACTCCAAGTGAATAAAGCTAATCTCAGAATAGATATGCATGAGATGAGACAACGAGTTAACTTGAAAAGGTAACGCCAAGTTTAACTCCTGTGTGTAATGTCTATTCTGAGAGGTGGGAACTGAAGTCTACTGGCCGAGATCTCAAGCAACCAATCCCTCAACGAGATTGTTAACTGCATCATTGTCTGGGACACTTATAATTGTCAATTTACCGCTTGTCAGCAACTTGAACAATCTTGGAAATCTTTGCACACTCAAACTAGCACCTCACTGACTTATAACTTTGGCGGCTCCGTAACTGAAGTGATGGCCACTATCTCTTCTGCAGCTTGATCTCTCTAACTCTTTTCCTTAATGAAAGAGTGTTGCATGACGAAACTGCGAGGTTTGACTGCGCACACTCTGGTTGTGAGAAATGCAAATGAACTTGCTGCACACGCAAAATTCCAATGGTATCAACCTTCTAAATCGGCTTTGGAAGACAATCGGCCATACGAGGTGTGCAACCATGTGGACTTGAGTGACTACGCCTGTCAACCCTTCGAATGCGCTTGATACAAATCGGTGTCAGCTTTTCTGACGAAATCATGAATTAAGACCGATTTGGTCTTGAATTCAGTCTGCGTGTATTGCACTCTGAAAAACTCGCCTGTTGACTGTGAACATGGCTATATTCTGACAACTTTTCTGGAAAACTAAAATAACCCTGTTGAGGCTAAAAATAGCCTATCGAAGGGCAATTTTCGGCGAAAAATTTGAGATATGGGTTTTGTCCAGAAAAAGATTCTAAGACAACCCAGAACGTCAGATTTGGTTGACTTCTACTCGACCATGCAAGGAATTTTTAGTTGAGAAAATTAGAGCCTCGAGAATTGATGCTCTGGAGTAAATTTTCCTGAAAAATTTTGGCACATGGGTTTTCTCGAGGAAGCTATTCTGAATAAACCCAGATGATTTGTTTTGTCAAAAGTTGCCAATTCTTCAAACATGCGAAAGAATTTAAGATGAGAAATAGAAGAATTTAAGACAGAAGAATGAGGTTTTGATGCTTTTCTTCTGTTAAAATCGCCACTCTGCCTTGAATTCTGCTGATAAATTTGGACTTGTACCTGCAAAGAAAGTGTTTTGATGTCTTTGCCAATGATTGCTGATGAGAAATTTGCCCAACTCTGAAAGAAATTCGCCTTTGCTCTGAAGAATTACGAATTTGCTCAAGCTGTGTGAATGAAATATGACGCCATGCTTGAATTAATAGAGCAAAATCGCACCATAAAAGCATGATTGCAATAATAGAACCCAGACTTTGAAAAGAATTGTTCTGATTGGACCCCCTCCAGTTGAACTGATACTGACTCGGAGTTCGGATTACAAAATAATAATAAAAATATTCATCTTGCCCTTACATGCAAATTTGAGTTTCATCATTAAAAGGCGCCAATAATAAATTATTGAAGAAAATCGCCATTTAATGCCTTAGCATGCAAAATAAATATTAAATATTATTTTATTTAGTTGACAAACCACGTAAAGCACTTGGATGGATTCAACAACCTTTACTGATTTCAAAAAAGTCCTCATTTGACCTCATAGGCGTCCATTTGCTCAAGATATGACATTTTTCGCTAACTTCCTACTTTGTAGCTGACTACAAAGTTACAGTTGACCATATTCATCACTGATTTCCGGATGACTGAGCAAGGCTGAGACTAAGCAGGAATATTCATTGCGAAGCCTGCAGAGCAAGGAAGAAATGTCTGCTGGGAGCCATCACTGCAAAATCCATCATTTAACGCCTCAAAAAATTAGGCGCCCTTGATTAAATTGATTTTCAGGAGTAAGACTAACCATTTCTCCAAACTGCCATCTGACGCTTCAAACGGCTGCTAACAACGAACGGTGAACCCTGTTGACTGGCTAACAAGCTCACTGCATGACTAGAGGTATTCCGCATCCAACGAATATACACAAGGCATCTGAAAGCTGCATTAAGGACCCCAAAAGTAAGGGCGCCCCTGGCCTGAAAAGGCACAAACACCATTTTGACGAAAGTACAACTCTCAACCAGATGTCCTACTTTGACCTCTGATATCTGAAGCTGGGGTGGCCTGATTCGAGCACCGTCTGTCTCAACGCGTAGCCAGAAGGATCTACAAGAGATGTCTCTGGAGGCGACGAAGCGAGAAAACTGCTTCTAAGACCTCAAAAAGAAAGGCGCCTTTCCCAAGATGGAATAGACGACCAGACTTGGCCATTTTCTGAGCTGTCTTCGTTTTACAGTATTTCCCAAAGACCTCGCACGTACAAGCGTTTGTCAAATCCCGAAGGCTGATGGCTGGGCTCGTTGAATAGCTGGAGTAATTACGCACAAGTCCCGTGAAGACTTTGAACGTCAATAACCTCATCTGACAGGCCTAAAGGCTAGGCGCCCCTGGCCTACAGAAGTACAATATATATCTCATGTTTCTCCGCCCGCTAATTTACGTGCCTGGAAGAATCCCTGCTACGATCTCTCAGAATATCAGACTGACAGGCTATTTGGTGCGTTGCGAAACCGGACTGGAGTAGCACAGATGTTAGGAAGACCTCATCTGCAAACTCTACCATCTCAAGGGTCATTTTGAAGGGCGCCCCTGAGCTACAGGGGCGCAATTTCACCATTTGAGGAAGCTCTGTGATATGAACTCTCTTTGTAATCTCATCTTCTGACGTTGACTGCCGGAGCTTTGGGACTCGGATGACTGCATTCAATAGCTCATCGGAAAGGCAGATTAGTCGTGAAAAGATCAAATGCATCAACAATTAGGAACACCAAGATCTAATCCTCCTTTAAAGAATGCGCCCTTGAGCTACAGGGGCGCAAAAGCTGAAAAATGACAAGCTTCTGCAATCTGCAACCTCTGGAATCCTCAACTTTTGATGTCAGTTACCGGAGTTACGAGTCTCGGATAGCCTCGCAGGATAGCTCATCGGATAACTGGAGTAATTTTGAAGAGATTGACTGTATTCATGAGCATTTACCACAAAATCTAGGCCTTCAAAAAGAAGGGCACCCCTGGGCTATAGGGGCGCAATTTTGCTTTTTCTTGATAAATCTTCAAAAATTGATCACTGAAATCTTTGCCTTAGTCACTGAAATGACCATGCAAAAGTATAGTTGTCATCGTGAAATGCTCCTCCATCACGAAATGCTTCGTTCTGAGCCTCCGATTCAGGTTCTAATCAATGGATACTGCCTTTGACTGCTACAACATTGACAAAACTCCATGCTTGATATTGCCCAAAAACTATATTTGACATCATTTTAGCAAGGTTTGGACTATTTTAAGCAAAATGCCTTGATGAAGCAAAAAATTTGGTTTGGGTACAACAGTGTGAGCTGGTGTAGGTGGTAATACATAATGGCTTGTTTTGTTGCGCAGGCTGGTTTGTCTTGTGGCTTTTTACTTCAGGGTGGTAGGGTTTTGTGAGTTTTTTTGTATAGCTAGGTGGTGACGATGACTACCAAGTTCTTACTTTGGGTATCTATACTATTGTATAAAAATGATAATATTTGACGGGCGAGGCCCCCTATAGAACCTCAACTTAATGTTATAAAAACACAAAGCATTCAAATAATGCTTTGTGATGGGGTCTAAATATGAAAATCAGATCAGAGCATTCATTCAATTCAGTTTAATCATTTTCAACCAAGAAGAGTGCAAGCATCAAAATCAGATTATGGTGATTTAGATTGTTAATAGATTACATTTTGATAATGTCTGTTAGGGTTAAGTGTTCAGTCTACTGTGAAGTTACAATGTCATGATGGCCTAAATCTAGTGTACTTGTATGTAAATTTTTTTTTTTTTTGAATTGGGTTTGCTTTTAGGTGTCAGTGTCTTGTAAATTTTGAGTTTTGAGATCCTTTTTAGCTGAAATTTCCTTTCAATTGCAATTGATTAATTACTTTCATCTGTATTTCCTGGAACGTGTTCAAGATAGCTCAAAATATATGATGAAGCATATGGATCTTGGTCATAAATTACACGTGCCTTCCTTTCATTTGTAGAATATGTAAATAATTCAATAATGGTATTGTTCCTGTAAAGGTTATCTTTATCTTTAATGATGGTCTGTAGCTGTTTTGAGTACAGATTTGCTAACTTTGTTGCAAAATGACATCCCTGTTTTCAAATTGAATCCTTCTATTGCTTTTGTTATTAGGGATCCCATGAAGATTTTTCTGGACCAACCTCTGGAAGCACCGCATGTGTTGCAGTTATTCAAAACAACAAACTCATTGTGGCAAATGCTGGGGATTCCCGTTGTGTCCTTTCGAGGAAGGGTCAGGTACTTTGAATAATGAATTTCTCATGTAATGTCCTTAGGTTCAATGAACCATGGGAATGGTTATGTGTTTATAAAGGGAGTTCCAAGTCTAATGGTTGGTTAATTTATTAACAGTGGTTATACATTTCTGATACTTATTTCTCATCTGAAAAATTTCTGCTGAGGCACTTTAGTCCTTGTCCCTATTATAGGCGTATAATTTGTCAAGGGATCACAAGCCAGACCTTGAGAATGAAAAGGAGAGAATTCTTAAAGCGGGAGGCTTCATACATGCTGGGCGTGTGAATGGAAGTTTGAATTTGGCGAGGGCAATTGGTATAATTCAGGCTTGTGCACTTTGTCTTAATACTTTTATCATAACCTTTAAAGTTTTATTGGGAGCTGATTTATGCTTCTTGCGAAATTCTATTCAAGAAGCATGTGATGTTGGTGTTTTCTTGATGTCTTTGTTGATGATCATTGATGCAAGCATTTAATTTTCCCCTCTGCCTGTTTGTTGTCTAATTGTTTCAGGAGATATGGAGTTGAAGCAGAATAAGGACCTACCTCCTGAAAAGCAAATTCTGACTGCTTGTCCAGACATAAATGTTGTATGTGTTCTGCATGCCCTGTAACAAACATCATGTTAGGATATTCAGAAGATCCACTTTGATGTGTAAATTGATTGTGCTAGTTCTGAATCACCTTTGAAAAGCTCTTGCATAGAAATGATGCCTTGAGGTAATTTTGTGTTGTCTTTTATTGTAGGTGGAACTTTGTGAAGATGATGAGTTTGTTGTCCTGGCATGTGATGGGATTTGGTATGACATGTTTTCTGGACCATTATTTTTCTTCACTCACAGTTTCAATTGAGAAAGCAACATGTTTTTCTTGGATAAATCTATTCAAACTGAATTTCTGAGGGCATTTAAAAAAAGAAGCCTGGGTCTTCTAGTTCAGCACAATATGATAAAACTTGTATTTTGAAGTTTACCCAAGCAAACCAATTAAAAAGACAGTAAGAGATAAAATAAATACTTATTCTAACACCAAAATTTCATTCTTCTATTGTGGAGCATACAAGGCCATCTCTCTTTGGTGTTGAGCTCAATACGTTCTCTTTGGGACGAAAACATATAAGTCCATTATAACTCCATGAGACCCTGAACAGCATGCAAGGAACTCAGTTCCATCTCAGTTTCGGAAGCATGTACTTAAACTATTTAAAGCATGTGAAGCCAATAATTGCATGTCTGTATAACTCTAAATTAACAAGCCATATAATATATAGAACTTATAATTAAGAACACTTATAATCCATAGAAACACTATAATTAACAACCCAATAACTCATTTATGATCCATAGTAATACTTATAGCTAACAACCCTTGAACTGAATGAACTAAAATAAAAAACTACAGCATGTAAATTTAATTTATTTTCAATTTTTATAAGTAAAACAACTTTACCATTGCATGCTCTCAAAAATTTATGTTTTCTTTATATGTAGGTTTTCTTATTTTTGTGTTTGAGGGGTTTTACAAATGTCCTTACAGATGCCTCAAGGACTAATATTCTTGAGATATCATATTCCTTGGTTGTAAGGGCACAATTACTTGTGGAAGTGCTTCTCTGTTAATTCATTTTCAAAGCATTAGTCTGTAAACAAATATATTTCTGTATTTCTTAAGCTTCTTTCTTTTGTACTCTGATAATGTGGTCACACTTTTTTGAATGGCATACACTGTCCAAGCTGCGATGCTAATTTTGTTGTGTTTTCTCTGCCAGGGATGTCATGTCTAGTCAACAAACTGTCGATTTCATACATGAACACATCAAATCAGTGAGTGGTTAAAATTTAAAAAGTACTGTTTAATGATAAAATAATTGTGCTCTCGTCCAATCAGACTTAGAGTCATTCCATCATATTTGTGTATTGGAACATGAGCTTTGTCTGCACCAGTAACCCTAACTATTCATGCCAGCTATTTCAGATGTTGGTTAGATTCTGTGTTCATAGAGGGTGGGAATTTACTTGCAAATGATGTTACAATGTTTTGATTAGTAATTTTCTTAACAATTTGCAGGAGAATAATCTCTCAGCAGTGTGTGAGAAGGTTCTTGACAGATGTCTTGCTCCAACTATATCCTTAGGGGAAGGCTGTGATAACATGACCATTATCATAGTGCAGCTCAGGAACTGTACTGAAACCAAATGTGATGATTAACATTCTTGCTTGAATAGCAATTGGCTTAAAGATCTGACTTGTGCAACAATATAGTCACACCTCTTCCAATCAGATCTACAGTTATTGATTAAATAACTGTATGCTCTCTTCCAATTAGACCTAGAGTCATTCTGTCATATCTGTGCGTTGCAGCATAAGCTTTGTCTGCACCACTAACCCTAACTATTCATGTCAGCTATTCAAATGTTGGCTAGATTATGTGTTGTGCATGGTTTGTAAAAAAGTTGTTTGTATGTGACTGAATATTAGCATAGTGGTTGGGTATTTAGTTGCAAATGACGTTACAATGATTTGATTAGTAATTTTCTTAATAATTTGCAGGAGAATAATCTCTCAGCAGTGTGTGAGAAGGTTCTCGACAGATGTCTTGCTCCAACTACATCCTTAGGGGAAGGTTGTGATAACATGACCATTATCATAGTGCAGCTCAAGAACTGTACTGAAACCAAATGCGATGATTAACATTCTAGCTTGAACAACAATTGGCTTAAAGTTTTCTGACTTGTGCAACAATATAGTTGTACCTCTTCATATGAAGAGTGGTCTGACGGAAAATGTTGTTTTTCATACCTGGCACTTTATGTTCTTGTCAGGGGCAGGTTATCAGCGTTGGTTATTGTCTACCTATTGTTGATTCAAAACAATAACCATTAGAAGAATGCTTCATTTGAGAGAATGGCCATTCAAGCTCTAGAAAATGCTAAAGGTGCATTACAGTCTGCACTGAAGTTTTTTTTCTCCCATTGTTAATAGATTGCAGATTTATGTATATTTCATTAAGGTTACTGAAATCTAATATCTACATGAAATGCATGTCAGAAATTAAGAGTATACTATATAGGATGGGAGAATCAAGGTAATGATATTATTATCCTTGGACAGAATAAACTTCTAGTTTCTGTATGCTCTGCAATGATGCAAAGTGATTTGCTCAACATACGTAAGGCACATATGATGATTTTGTCGGAAAACTTTCTTTTATATTTCAATGTTTCAGATCCATATAGAATTTCTCATTTAACCTTTCTGTACCATGTGACAGTGAATTTATAATGATATACTCGAGATTATTTTTATGAACCCAACTTCATCACATATTATGTTTGTAATATACTAAATGAATACAGAAGAGACCTCTGAGGCTTTGGAGATTCTTCAGATGGAGCAGCTACATTTTGAATTGTCAGAAGTTCTCAACTTATTAGGTTGATGGGCATGTTGTAGCACAAGAATGTGGCAAGTTTTGCGAATTGAAATTGAAGTATCTTAGAATGCTGCTAGGAAACTTATTCTCACAATTTAATTCATACTTTGTCCAATTTAACATTTTCAAATTTTGAAAAGGAGACCTAAGGATCTATTTAAATTTAGTTCTTATATAAGGAGCTTAAACGCTAGCCAAATTAATCTCTGTGCCTAGCAAACAAATAAGATAACAAACCTTAATACTCAATAAATAACATTTAATCACTTGATGCTTGCATTGCTGATGGATCTTTTGCAAACTACTATGCTGCCAAGGAAGCCTGAAAATTTGTTTTGAAGGTGTTTTCACAATATGGCAATCCCTTAGTCAAAATCCCCACTTTTGCTTTACATTTGCCTAAATATGACAGCCTGTTCATGGTTTGAACAATTTACTCTTATTGGTTATTCTGTTAGAATCTGTTTAAGTTCATGCATTAAGGGTTTTTTCCAGCTCACTTGGGATCTCCATGGCATCAAACTCATGAGTATGCATAATCTCTCTCGTGTTTTTCTTTATTGTTTAGTAACCCTAGACATTGCAAGGCTTTACTCCATGATGGGGCTTGGTTTGGTAGAAATACCTTGCTTGTTTGCTCCCTATGACGTAGAAATTTTGTTGTCTTTGCCTTAAGGTCTCAATGTGGGTCAAGTTCCTTGGCTTGCTTTTGTTGCTTCTAGCTATCATTGAAGAACTTGTTAAAGTCTTTGGGTTTGCTGTTTTCTTTGGATCATATAGGTCTTTGGATCATGTGTAGAATTTAGAGACATTCATCTTACTTGCTACATATTCCTATCAAGAATGAGAAGTTTTCTTCAACACATTTGTGGTGTTGTTTCTTTCCAAGGGGATAAATGTTGTTTAACGATCATGGATCGTCTTCAACATCCAACCTCAAGCATGTACCAACACTATAAGCATCATTTTGAGGGGAGGTTGCATGTTTATCTTCTATTAGTTTTGGGAGTAAGCATTTCTTCACATGGAGTTCTTTCCTTCTCACCTTTTGGGGGGTCACATAAACCTAATCTTTTTTCTCTCCTATGGGGGAACATTCATTTTATATAGAAGTAGCAAGCATTTTTTCACATGGAGTTCTTTCCTTCTCACTTTTTTTTGGAGCGGGGGACGAGGGGGAGATGGGGGGTCATATAAACCTTCTCTCTTTTCTCTCCTATTGGGGGGCTTTCATTTTACATAGAAGTAATTTTTGGGGGGTCATCATGATTCCTTCTATCTTCTTCACTTGTACATTTCATTTTATCATTTTGTTTGGAGAGGATTTTTTTTTTTTTTCGTGCTAAGTTTTCTCCTTTACTTTGATTATGAGAAATTTATAGTATCTAACATGGCCTAGTGGTGAAGACTCACAATCATTCCATACAATACTCTCTAAGGGTGGTTGTTAGTGTAAATAGCATCTTTACATATCTAGCTAGTATTTCACCTTTCTAGGATTGACTTATTCACACTTAGCTTAAGTTTACTTAGTTTTTTTATGTTTTTGTCTCACATCATGTAATTGAGACATGCTTAAGTTTACTTAGTTTTTTTATGCTTTTGTCTCACATCATGTAATTGAGACATGTGTTCTCATCATTTGTGACACCTAGTACATGCATACTTGCCACTTGCTAGCACACGTCATTTGAGCTAGACAAGTGTTTCATCTTTGGAGGGGTGGTCAATCATTGCGTTCTACCTTCCTACCTCCTCCACCTTGCCTATATATGTATGGCTTTTATGTACATTTTATAAAATCTTCATTATATTATAGACATACTATTGTGCTTCATTTCTCACTGTGGAAGGTTATTAGTTCATGGTTTCAGATTCTTAGGTAATCCCAACACATAGTTTGGTCTAGAGTCTTGTCAATCAAACAAAAATAAGAATCAACACATTTAAATGCATTAAAGCTAAAAATATTTTTAGGTTGTATATTTTTGTTCTTAGGATTTTTAGTTCTTAAAAAAGAATATTTAAATGTGTGAGGGATATGATACATGTGACATAACACGTATATACATATTTACATTTTGAATAAAGACACATGGGAGGTGTGAAGAACACAAAAGATTGGAAAATAAAATTAGAGGAATAAATAATAGATGTGGTTTTAGGTGGATGTTGTTGATAAGTTGAAAGAATTGGCTTGCTTGCGTGTAGTAATGATATATGGATCACTCCATATTGAATCAAAATTTCTATGATGACTAGGATTCTCTCTATCTTCATACGACTTCAAAACATGATCTCCAAATTTGGAAGGTTGCACTATTTCCCACTTGTCAAGCCATCATTTGACAAACTCCTAATGCTTATCATTTGATTTTAAGCTATTTCTCTTGGTTCTTCCAATTGAATTAGTTCAACTAATATTATTTTCATTGCAACATTTTTACTATCTCTAACCTACAAATGATTTATAGTGTTAGAATATCATGTGATGGAGGTAATATCATCTATTTACCATAAATAAAAGCATAAAGGGAAAGCCCTAAATGATTCTTAAGCATGATCCTATTTACTAATAGAGCCCTTTGAGGTACACATTCCATTTTCCTTTGATGTCCAATTAAACTCTCTTGATAAGCATTAACAAGTTCTTTTTAGTTGACTTTGTGAGTCTATTTCCTTCGGGGTAGTAGTGTGACGAATATTTAATTATATTACACGTGAATGCAAACTGAATATTCTTATGCCAACAAATGTGTTGGAATTATTAGTGATAATTTTTATCAAGTATACCAAAGCTAGTTATAATTCCTTGAACAAAGTCAATAATGACTACCCTAGTTGATTAATTGAATACTACATCAATCTACCCAATGAAGTAATTAATGACCATCAATATGAATTTGTGACTATCATTTGGTGGTGGGTTGATACATCCTATAAAATCTAAACCTTGCTAGTGTAAACACACTAGATATTGGGAGAAGGGGGGGGGGACTTAGTATTTGCAGAAACTTATACCCTTTTGGAACTTAAACTCTTCAACACAAACTTCAAATCAAACCCTTAAACAAATAAGTAGCAATGATAGATATAGTAGTTCTATCCTTAACCAAATTATGAGCAAAGACAAATGAAACAAGCAACACACATGCACAAGATGACACCAGATTTACGTGGAAAACCCAATGAGGGAAAAACCACAGTGAGTTAACTCACAATATAGAAGCTCACTGCTTACAAAAAGGCTCACTACCAAAAAAGCTTGCAGACTAAGGCGCACAACCTTAGAGCAAGATACAAGAGACTTGCAGAATTGAAGTACACACAACTTCAGGGGCAAGATACAAGGACCTGATGGGATTAGCTATCTCCGAGCAAGATACACAAATATTATAAAGAATTACAATATTTTGTCAACAATTCACTCTACTAATCGAGGCATTAAAGCACATCTAATCTTTCTTTCACACACTTTCACACTTCCTTCTGCGAGATATTCAATTATACTCCAAACTTACACTATTGCATTTATATCCATCATAAGACTTCAAAACATCAATTAGGTCGACCAGAAGAAAGATAAACAATGATTTCAACAAATCGGCCACAAAAACATAGTGTGGTCCTATCCAAGGGAAAGAGAGGACCAAAAACAATCTTATTACATCTTCTAATGTGATCCAAAACACTTTACACACTGGCGCACATTAACCCAAGTCGAAAACAAGGAAACGTGTAGAAGAAACATTAAGCACATAACCAGTTGACCCAAAAACATAACCTCAATAGTATTTACTCAGTGCGGTTCTAACCAAGATAGGTTAGGACCCAAATCCACCTTAACACAACTTCAAATGCTGACGCAAACCCTCAAGCACAAAGCACAAGCAAGATGACAAACCCTGTCGACTAGATATCCACAAATGACCTAGATAACCAACTCAAGACACAATGCAACACCAAAAAGCTCAACCAACAATGTGTGGATCACATGGGGATGTACCATGAACATCCAACAACACTTCCAAACACTTCTTCCATACCGTCATGCCACCAATAGCCATCGTAGGCCAAACATGAGCAAAATACTTCACTCAAGAGATACACAATGCATAAACATAAGATATAACATTAACAAATCAACTTGCAAACCACTTCAACACATGAAATTGGAACTGAGACATTGCACAAACATTGAGAACACATTCACCAAGTTGTAGAAGCAAAGACATCAAAGCAGAGAAATGCAGAGCATTTTTTGGACCAGTTCAGACAACCAACAACACTTCCAACCTTCTGCAACTTACAAAAATATCCTCGGCAACACTAGTGACCTGAAAAGATAGGAGTGCAACATCCATAGAATACAAACTTTGAATCCCAAACCGCTAAACTATATCTTCATTAGTGGAGGAATGCAAAGCATTCTCCCAAACAGTCTTCAACACAACTTCTTGAACCAGAAATACTCCATCAACTTGCGAAGGTCAGAACTTTCTTTCATCAACATATACTTGATCAAGAACGATAGGAGAGAGCATGAAACATATTGTAGAATATCAGTAACATCTGTCCATCATCAACAATACTTCTAATCCTCATCTTAATATATTATTATGAAACCAACTCTGCTAACAACAACAATATTTAACCATCAGACAAGGCATAACATCCAACCATGAACTTTAGCAATACCACCATACATCAATGATAGCCCAAATTGAATGTTGTCAACAGTGACAACCAATGCCAAACAACAAACATTGCAATGATCTCACCAAGTATTGACATCAAAGACATCAAATGCCAACAATCTCACAAACATATGTAACAATCTCACCAAGTGTTGACATCAATGACAACCAACAATTAGTGTTGACATCAATTACAACCACTGCCAACAATCTCCCCCTTTGGCATTGATGGCAACACACACCTGCTCACTCTCCCCCTTTGACATCAAGGACAAAGGGCCACACACACCTACACAAAACAATAGATTCTCTGATTTTAAGGACAAAGGGCCAACGATCTTCAATTGAAACAACACATTCTTCCCCTTTGACCAACAACACTTCTTTTTCAAGCAATCTTACCAGCTCCCCTAAGGAGCACATTCTTTCAAGTTTCTCCCCCTTTGATGTACATACACACCTTCTTGAAACAACTAATAGGGTCCCCCTATCAGTAGCAACCATTACCAACTCCCTGTGAGAGGAAGCCACTATCAGTCCAGGCATCCTATCTCCCAAGAGAAATGCACTTCCACTTGTATTTCTTCGGCCATCCACACATCCTGCCCAATCAACATCAGTATAAGCATTCAAAGAAAAAATATTATCCTTTTTATACCATAGATCATAATCCAGAGTTCCTTTCAAATATTTGAAGATTCTTTTCACTACCTTCTCATGAGATTGCTTAGGATTAGCTTGAAATCTGGCAACCAAACACACTGCATGCATGATATCAGGTCTGGAAGCAGTCAAGTACAACAACCCTCCAATCATAGACCTATATAGAGTTTGATCAACCTTCAGAGACTCATCAGATTTTCTCAAGTGACAACCAGTCACCATAGGGGTACCAATTGGTTTGGAATCCTCCATGCCAATTATTTTCAACATCTCCTTTACATACTTAGCCTGAGAAATAAAGATACCACCATCTTGTTGAACAATTTGAAGCCCAAGGACAACTCACCAATCATAGACATTTCAAATTCTTTATGCATCTCTTCTACAAACTTCTTACACATTATCATTTCCACCAAAGATGATGTCATCAACATATACAACTACAATCAACAACTTGTCTTTCTGAAACTTAATATAAATATTGCTATATGTAGTTCCTTTCTTGAAACCTTGCTAAAGTAAATACTTATCCAACCGAGCGTACCAAGCTCTAGGAGCTTGCTTGAGACCATACAAAGCTTTTTTCAATCTACAAACCATGTATGAATCTTCTAATAATTGGAAACCATCTGGTTGCTCACTATATACTTCTTCCTCTAGATCACCATTTAGGAAAGCTGAATTGACATCCATTTAATAGACTTTGAAGTTCTTATGAGCAAAAAAATAAGAAACATCCTTATTTCTTCTAGTCTGGCTACCGGAGCAAAAGTATCTTCAAAATCAATACCCTCAACTTGTGAATAACCCTTGCAAACCAATCTAGCCTTATTTCTCACAACTTCACCATCTTCATTCAGTTTGTTCTGGAACACCCACTTAGTTCCAATCACATTCTTGTCAACTAGTTTGGGAACCAATTCCCAAGTTTGATTCCTTTCTATCTGATCTAGTTCTTCTTCCATTGCCTTTATCGAACCATCATCTTTGCTAGCATCAAAGTTCTTGGGTTCTATCTTTGACAATAAACACAAATTTACTTGCTCACTTTCTCTTGCAAGCCTTTTCCTAGTCAACACACCTTCATTCTTTTCCTCAATGATCTAATCTAATGAATGGTTCCTTTGCACATACTTTGCTGAAGCCCTAAGAGTCTTCACTAGTTCTGGTTCCTTCTCTTCTTCTTTCTTCTTCTTCTTCTTCTTCAACCCAGGGAGGTATATTAGATCCGTAAACCTCAGATTTTTGTGAGATATGACCAAGTCTTCATCTACCTTAACATTTGTACTTTCAATCATCTTTCCCAATCTCTTGTTGTAGCACCTTTAAGCCTTGCTCTTGGTTGAGTAACCAAGAAAGATTCTTTCATCACACCTTGTGTCAAACTTTCAAAGGTCTCCTTTATCTCTTCTGATATAACATCTATTGCCAAAATTCTGAAGTATTTAGTAGTAGGAGGCCTTCCATACCACAACTCATAAGGGGTCTTAGTGTTGTTGACCCTCAATCACACTCTGTTAAGCAAATAGACAACAGTGTGAACTGCTTTCTTCCAATACATATCAGACATATCAATATATTTCAATAGGGTTCTAGTCATTTCTTCCACAGTCCTATTCTTCCTTTCCACTACCCCATTCTGCTGAGGGGTTCTAGGAGCAGAGAGACGTCTTCTAATACCACAATCTTCACAAAAAATTTCAAATTCATTTGAAGTAAATTCACCTCCTCTATCTGACCTCGGGCATTTGATCTTAATATCCATCTCATTCTCAACTCTTAAAAATGTAACCCAATTCATTCTAGTGTAATCATCAATAAGTAACATAAAATAACTTTCACCTTATTGACTCTTTATTCTTGTAGGTCCACAAAGGTCAATATAAATCAACTTCAGTGGCATTATAGCAAAGCACTTCTTGCTCTTGAAACTTGTCTTTGTTTGTTTTCCCATTTGACATTCCTTGCATAAAGTGTTTGCAGGCTTGGTTATCCTTGGCATATCTCTCACAATATGAGAGGAACTGATTTTTACCATGTTGGAAAAGTTGACGTGTCCCATCCTTTTGTGCCAAAGCCAACATTCTCCAGACTGAGCTAATAAGAAGATTCTTCCATTAGCCTCCTTTAGATGATAGACTACCATTTGTTCTTGTTCTTTCAACAACTAGTCATCTGGACCCTGCTTTTCTGATTTCACAACCATTAGCATGAAATGTAAGATTGTATCCCTTGATACACATTTGACTGACACTGAGAAGATTATTATTTAGACTCTTGACATAGAGAACATCCTCAACCCTACTTTTTTTTATCAATTGTTATGACACCTTTTTCACAAATTTGTGTTGTCTCATCACCACCAAACTTAATAGCTTCACCATTTACCTTCTTAAGACCGATGAACCTTCTCTTGTCACCAATCATGTGGTTAGAACAACCATTGTCAACCACCCCAGCATTTGCTTCTTCCTTTGCATGAAAGGAAATCTAGACAGCCATAGATCTTTCATTATCAACTTGCAAGGTACCATACCTCTTACTTTATCCAATATTTCCCTTTTTGTCTTTCAAGGCCAAGAATAGGGTTTCATCATTTGAACCATTATCCTCATCTTCTGAGGAACAATTGCTTTCCTTGGAATATAAACTCTTTTTCACTTTATCTATTTTATTACCATCATCAAATGCTTTATAGGGACATTTAGATGCAAAATGACCAATCCTTCTATAATTGAAACACTTGGAAGGTAGCTTACCTTTGTATTTTCCAGTGCCTTTCTTCAATCTTCTTACAAATTTTTCTTCAACTTCATCAAAGTCATCATTCTGATCAACAACTTCATCTTCTATATTTTTATTGGCTTTGAATGTAGCTTACTTATTTGAAACATCTTTGTCAAATTATGGCACTTCAAAGGTAGTTAGAGCACCAAATATTTCATCTGCTGAATACTTATCCAAATACTTAGACTCTTCAATAGTAGAAATTTTATGACTATAGCATTTAGGGAGAGATCTCAAAACCTTCTTCACAATCTCATCATCTTTGACTACACTGCCAAGACTAGTGATGCTAGTATCAACTTCATGTACCCAGAGCATATAACTTGCAATGTCTTCATCCTCTGACATTCTTAAGGTCTCAAATATGCTCTTGAAAATCTACATCTTGGCTTGCTTCACTTTGGTATTCCCTTCATAGATGTTGTTGAGATTTTCCCAGGCATCCTTAGCAGAGCTTATACAACTCATCACCTTCAATAGTTTTGAATCAACCAATTGACACAAGATGGAATTTTTAGCCTTGGCATCGTTCTCATATAATATGATTTCAGTTGGATCAATTTGAGAAGCAAGAGAAACATAACCATATTTGACTGATTGCCATACACTAAACCCTAGAGAGTTTAGATGACCTTCCATTCTCAATTTCCAGAAAGTATAATGAGTCCCATCAAACCTAGAACCCTTGTATGATCCATCATGTGTCATCCCATACCTTTACCTCAAGTAGTTAAGCTTCTTTAGAGGAACTTGGCTCTGATACCAATTTTTAAACACACCGAATACTGAGAGGGGGGCAAATAAGTATCTGCAAAAACACACCCTTTCAAAACTTAAACTCTTCAACACAAACTTCAAATCAAACCCTTAAACTAATCCGTAGCAATGATAGATATATCAGTTCTATCCTTAACCGGATTATGAGCAAAGAAAAATGAAACAAGGAACACACATGCACAAGATGACACCAGATTTACATGGAAAACCTAATGAGGGAAAAACCATGGTGAGAGTTAACTCACAATAAAGAAGCTCACTGCTTACAAAAAGACTCACTGCCAAAAAGACTTGCAGACTAAGGCACACAAACTTAGAGCAAGACACAAGGGACTTGCAAAACTAAAGCACACACAACTTCAAGGACAAGATACAAGGACCTGATGAGATTCACTATCTCAGAGTAGGATACAAAAAGATTATAAAGAATTGCAATATTTTGTCAACAATTCACTTTGTTGATTGAGGCATTAAAGTACATATGATAGTTCTTTCAAACACTTTCACACTTCCTTCTATGAGATATTCAATTGTATTCCAAATGCACATGCTTCCACACTTTCTCACATCTTGCATATGAAATGTTCTTGTATTTATATCCACCACAAGACTTCAAAAAATCAATTAGGTCAGCCAAAAGAAAGAGAAATACTGATTTCAACAAGTCGGCCATAAAAACATAGTGTGGTCCTATCCGAGAGAAAGAGAGGACCAAAAACAATCTTATTACATCTTCCAATGTGATACAAAATCAGTTCACATGTTGGCGCACATCAACCCAAGTCGACAACAAGGAAACATGTAGAAGAAACATGAAGCACATAACCAGTCAACCCAAAAACATAACTTCAATAGCATTTACTCAATGTGGTTCTAACCAAGATAGGTCAGGACCCAAATCCACCTTAACACAACTTCATATACTGACGCAAACCCTCAAACAAAAAGCACAAGCAAAATGACATACCTTGTCAGCCAGATATCCTCAAATGACCTAGAAAACCAACTCAAGACACCATGCAACACCAAGAAGCTCAACCAACAACATGCAGATCACATCGGTATGTTCCATGAACATCCAAAAACACTTCCAAACACTTCTTCCATATCACCAATAGCCACCATATCCAAAAAGAGCAAAATACTTCACTCGAGAGACACAATACATAAATAGAAGATATAACTTTAAAAAATCAACTTCCTGACCACTTCAACACATGAAATTGAAACTGAGACACTACACAGACATTGAGAACACATTCACCAAGCTGTAGGAGCAAAGACATCAAAGTGGATAAATACGAAGCATTTTCTAGACTAGTCCAAACAACCAACATTGCCAACCTTTTGGAACTTACATAAATATCCTCAACAACACAGGTGACCTGAAATGATAGGAGTGCAACATCCACAAAACAAAAACTTTGAATCTCAAACCATAGGAACATATCTTCATCAGCGGACGAATGCAGGGCATTCTCCTAAACAGTCTTCAATACAACTTCCTAAACCAGAAATACTCAATCAACTTGCAGAGGTCAGAACTTTCTTTCAACAACATATACTTGATCAAAAACAACAAGAGAGCATGAAACATACTGTAGAATATCAACATCTCTCCATTATCAACAATACTTATAATCCTAATCTTAATATATTATTATGAAACAACTCTACTGACAACAACAATACTTAACCATTAGACAAAGCATGGCATCCAACCATGAACTTCAACAATACCACCATACATCAATGATAGCCCAAATTGAATGGTGTTAATAGTGACAACCAATGCCAAA
Source organism: Sequoia sempervirens (assembly GCA_007258455.2). NCBI lineage: Eukaryota > Viridiplantae > Streptophyta > Pinopsida > Cupressales > Cupressaceae > Sequoia > Sequoia sempervirens. Next base: position 86,816 of record VDFB02261281.1, on the reverse strand, counting down.
CAATAAACACTCCAAAAATCTCACCAAGTATTGACATCAGAGACATGAAATGCAACCATTCTCATAAACATATGTAACAATCTCATCAAGTGTTGACATCAATGACAACCACTGCCAACAACTAGATCAAAGGTTAACTAATTAATAGAGATGGGCTTCAGAGGGAGTGAAACTTTCCTTTTCTTGTTAGTATAAAATTGAAAATAGTGGTAGGTTCTTACCCACTTATGGGCCACATCTTGAAACACTTGGAGTTAGTAATATATAGCCCTCAAGATTTTGATTGATGTAGTATGGGATGAATATTGTCCACTTGAAAGACCTTGTTGCAACATTTTGATGAATAATGAAACTCTTTCTTCTACATATTTAAAAAACACCCCATCACTTAATGTTAATCATTCTTCTTGTAGTGTATAAATCCTCCATTTGGTTGAGTTTAGACCAACAAGGTATTGCCTTGTTTCTAAAAATCTAATTATATCATCTATCTAATTTGTTTTATGGCATGGTTTATTCACCATGTAAGTTTCTTCTTCTTTCTATTGCATTTCTTCCAAGATTTTGGGAATACAAATCGAAACCAAAGAAAATGGGTGTTGGATAAATATGAAATGGGGGTATGCACCTATCTTCCTTATTCCATTAGGAAAAATAGATCCTCTAGGATAAGATTGACTTTCAACCCTTAGGTGATTCAACCTTAATGGAGATCTTGTTGTTTTCATTATGATTGAGGATGGGGTAAATATGACTAAAATGCACTTTTGGGAAATAAATGAAAAATACTAAATGAATCCAATTATGCAATGTAAGACTTGAATAATCAATTTAAAGCATAACAAAAATAAAAACAATCAACTTCCAGCATATCTGAGAAGGGTAAGACTTTATGCACCTGTCACCAAAAGATTTTGTTGAGTGTCCTCCTATGACAGATTCACCCTAGTGTGAATGGGTCCTGCTATAGGGATCCAAAATCTATTTTCATAGTCCTTTGCTCCTTGATCTGCACTCTTGATTTCTTTGGATCTCATTGTCGGTAAGTCAGAAATAAATTCTACAAGTGAGTTTCTGTGGCTTGACAATTTTGATGACAAATTTGACAACTTTGCAAAATTGCACTTTTGATCAATCTTCAATCTTTCTTCACCTATAAATCTATAATACACAAAGAGGGGAAATTTTTTTATTTCTGGTGAATGGGGGTTTTCCTTATTCAAACCCCGTCTTGGTAATTAAACCTTGAAATGAAATGAAACATGAATGGAAGGAATGATGAATGAACAATGCTATGTTTCAACTCACCAAACCCTTGAATGGAAACCCTTAGAGGACTGAATTCTAACACATCTCTCCAATGTCTTGATCTTGCATGAAATGGCTTGATTGGATGTTGATCTTAATGCTTGAATTTTGACTTGAATGCTTGAAACCTACACAATGTTAGCTCCAAAAATATGCATGAATGAAGATAACTTTGACATGATGCTTGATGTCTTGAATGCTACAAAAAATGAATGAGAAACCTACTCTTGAAGACCTTTGACAATAATATTTTCTATAGGAATTGATCTCTTGAAAATTCTAGCTTTTGAATTGATAAAAAGACCTTGTATTTATAGGCAATTCTCTAATTTCCTGATAATTAAACATCAAAGACCGACAATTGTAAATTGAATTTGAATCATAAAAATTTCGCCAAAAACATATTAAAAATTGGGGTCCTAAACTCAAGGGGGACCCGTTCTTGGGTGAATGGGTCCTAGGACCTAAATCCAAGACACTCCAATTCCAAGGCAATTTAATTAATGTTTGCAATTGTTTAATACATGTTTCTCTTTTGGAAAACGAGATTAATTAGGATTTTAAATTCATAATTGGGCCAATTAAAGGCTTAATTAAGTCCAATTAATTAAGGGACCCAAACATAGAGTGAAAATATAAAGGTGTACATTTTGCAACACTACAGAAACATATTCAACTAAGTGTTGGCATATATATCTTCCATTGACCACATTTGTAGGCTATACATCAATGCCATATTCAAGGATCCTAGTGATTTAGATAGCTCTATTCATTGATCTTACCACCTAGGATATTTTCTCTTATGCTTGGGTGGACAACCATAATGGTGATACTATTGAAAGAGACCAAAGGTTTGAAGTTCATCAATCCTTTTGCTAAGGTGTAATTTCTTCCACAAATTTATACTTTACCTCACCATCTTTCAAAGTCTAGCTGAATAAATGTCATAGGATGTTCACTTGGGATGGCCTCTCCTTCCTTGTAAGCAAGAATTACAAAAATACTTTATTTATCACCATAGAAATAGATGATATAATCCTTAGTAAAATAAGGATTTACTAATATTAGAGCCTTAGAAATGGCCTCCTTAATTTTCTCAAAGGCCTTTATTCTCTTTGTTGTCCATATTAATGTTTATCATTTTTAATCATGAGGGTAATGGGATATAATATTCTTGTAAAATATGATATGAATTCTCTTAAAAGCTTATCTTTCTAAAAGAACCTTAAAGATGGACAATTCTCTAATGATTAAAGATGTTTGGTTATTTTTTGTTTGTGGTTGTGTGCATAAAATATGAAAATTAAATTTATCTAAGGCTATATCCAACTAGCTTAATAATAATTTACAACTAGTAGAGATAGGACTATCAATTGTTCTAGACACTCGACAACTATGCTAGACTTGGAAATCAAAAATCAACAATTTGACTAAGTATTGGGAAATGAAGGTCAATGTAAAAGTGGGTTCACATGAACCTATGAGATAAAGTGACCTACATAAAAAGTAATTAGAGCCATATCCTAAAATATTTTATTAAATTTTGGAGCTACTAGATCTAAAGGATAGGGTCATCCTATGCAAAAACAACCTCTTGATAACATTGATAAGTTTTGACAACCAACATGATAACATTTTTTAGGGTGGCCTTGAATAGTGAAGCATATGGAGACTTGAAATTTATCAAGTATTTTATTTATAGAGTTTACCATATCTTAAATAGTTATCACCTATTAGTGACAAACATAATACATGTAATTTGTAATAATCTCAATGGGTCTTAATAAATGACATTGCCAAAAATAATGTAGCTTGAAGAGATGGATTCATTTTACTTGGTAGATGGAATGATAGAGATTTGAAATTAATAGGGATCTTTAGTGACACCATGAAGAATAATCCCAATATATTTAAACTCTTGATCTATAGGGGAACCATAAAAATGACTAGCAAAAAATGTGTTAAATAAATATAAAAAAAGCAAGATAAAATGAACAAAATGGAACATTTTCACCTAATGCACGTTAGTTTTGATCATGGATGGGTCTTAGGGATATTTATGGATCTATGAAAATAAATAAGGCCTCAAAATCATTAACTTAAGTCTTGAAAATGACAAGTGATGGCCTAATAGGTGACCTTGAACTTATTTGATAGGCAACATGATGATCTTTACCACCTAGTACAACTTTGAATTTATTAGATTATCTTATAATTTTTTTGGTGATTGGTTATTCATCTAGTTTAAGGATTTTTTATTCTATATCCTAATCTAGAAGTCTATATAACTCATTGTATTTGACCTATAAGTAGATTTTTCTAATAGGGAACTTTACAAAATAATAAAGTCAATTGAGAGTCTACCTTAGCCAATCCCTTTTTGGGGTTTCAAGTATGATTACACATCAAAATAATGATAAATAATAGGTTATAAATTGATCTATGTTATAAAACCATTCCAAATAAAATCACAACCATGAATAACCTTTATTATTATAAGAGAACTAATATGAGAATGGAAAAAACTAAGTCTAAATAAATCAAGTTAGGGTTTGGTATGGAAAAATCATATCTCCCAAATGTATCAAAAACAAAGACATATTCCCAAAGGGTTGATAAAAAACACAATGAAATAAAAAAATATTCAATAGGAGATTAATGAAAATGAGATATGATTGGATTATGTTTATAAGTATAAATTATGGAAGTGGATTGTTTGTGTATTTGAGAGAAACCAATAGGAAACAACAACACACTAAGGTACAAGCCACAACAATAGAATTGAGGAAAGTAGGAGATAAAAAAATAAATTTAAAAGGTAATAGAAATTAATGGTGATGGCTTGGATTTGTATGAGGGAAATTTATTAATAGGATAATATATAAAATTAAGAAATATAAGAGTTTCAAAAATTTAAAAACATAAAATAAAATATCTCACTTTGTTAAAACCCATGGAAACTACACATCTATTATCAAAGATCTTGTTGCAACATTGTTCAATTGTATAATAATATTAATCTGAGAGCTTGGGGATGAACACTCTTGATGTTTTTGAAGATATTTTTGAGTGTTATATGTGAGTAGAGATAGCAAAAACTATGTGAGAAACTCAAAGTTTCACTTTTTCCATGTATAAATGAGGCAAGGTTGGTATGTTTTAAGATGAAAGAACCTTAAAGAAGACATTTATTTTTAAAACTAAAAAGTGTGTGAGGAGGAAATGTTTGTTAGTTTTTCTTATGGTTGTGTGCATACAAAATTAAAATTAAAGTTACCTAAGGTTATTTCTAACTGGGATAACAATAATTTACAACCATAATAGCTATGCTTATCAATTGGATTAGACAATAGATAAGCTATGATAACTAGGAACATATAGGAATTTGAAATCAATAATTAGCTAGCTGATTAAGTATTGAAACTAAAGATTAGTGAAAAAGTGGGTTTAAATTCACTTGTTAGATGAAGTGATCCAAATAGAAGTTGTGTACAATATTTTCTTGATGTTGGGACAATGTTTCCTTGTTAGTGTAAATTGAGTCTGTAGTGTCAAAAAATGTCGTTGTAACATTTTCACACTTGTTTGGATCTTCCTTATTAAATCAAGCTTAATGATGCCTTGATTTACTGTTGTAATGTGTTTAACACATTCACATTAGGTCTTGGGACCTTGTAAACTAAATGGACTTGATGGTACCTTATTTTGGGTGTTGTAAAGTGTTGTACCACACTTTCACACTAATGTAGGGTTTTCATTATTAATTGGGCTTCTTTATGCTTTAATTGGCCTTATTTTGCATCCACAAGCCTTAATTAATGTATCTTTTCGAGGATAATCCTGACATAAATCAATATCCAATCATAATTCATGTCTTTTTAGGTTGTGTGGGCCAAATTTAGTGATCTAGGACTCATACGCCACCTTGGGCATATGAGTCCCACCTAGGTTTCGAGGCCCCGATCCTAATTTCACATGAATCTAAGCATTCTTGAAAAATGTGTCCCATAGCTTGGCCTAATGGGACTCATACACCACTTCTGGAGTATGAGTCCCATGTGGCTCAAAATTAAATTAAATTCAAATTCTTGGTGGGATTTTATTCTCCTAGATCTGATGCCGGCTTGTAGTGTTGTAATTTTGGGAAATTTGGCATAAACAAGTATAAATACATGGTTATTTCACTCAGTTTCTCCTAAGATTTCAAGTGTTAATGCATTATAGAAAATTTATGATCAAGAGAGCATTCGAGAATTCTACAAGAGCATTTAAGAGCCTTCAAGAGTTTTTTATCAAACATTTAGGAGCATTATTTAAGTATCAAGCATCACGTCAAAGTCATCATGCATCATGTTTGTTTTTGAGCTAACAATTGTGATGTAGGGTTTCATGATTTAAGCAAGTGTTCAATTCAAGATCCACAACATTCAAGCAAGAATCAAGATCTACATCCATTAGAGGCATTTCATACATGTTTGCAACACTTTATTGCTAGGGTTTGGTGAGTTGTAACATTGCATGTTGTTCATTCATCAATCTTTTATTTCATTTCATTTCATTACAAGGTTTGATTACCAAAACGGGGTTTGACCAAGGCAAACCCCTTTCTACTAACAAAAAAACATTTTTCCCTCTCTTTTGTGTGTGATTTGCATATCTAGGTTGAAGACACATTGAAGAGCAAGTTTTTTTAAAGTTGTCAAAGTTGTCACCTTGTTTACAAGATCATTGGAAGACTTCTATAGTGTAGAATTTGACAATCTAGACCCGAAAATCAAGTTCAAAAGATTAAGTAGAGGTTGAAGAGTAGATTTAGATCTTGATTCTATGAAAATGCAAAACTAGACTGATACGCCACTTCTAGCATATGAGTCCTAGTACAGTGAAGTTTACAAATTTCAGGTGTTTCAGATATATCTCTACTAGATTTCTATTCCTACCCAAAAACTATAATTTGGGACTAAATCTCCCAAACTGGCGTATGAGTCTCAATCTACATTAATTTTAGTGTTTTCAACATTTCAGGCCTTCAATCAAGTGGCTACAGGTTTCTAGGTGCACATCTCTAGTTTCTTAGCTTTCTATTCTATTTTGCATTCATTTCTAGGTCATTTAGTGAAGTCTTGCATGTCATTAAGTCTTGTCATTAGATCTTGCATATTACTTATCTTTCCAAGCCCTAGCTTGGTGGTGAACCCCTCTTTAGTCCCTAATCAAAACCTAGGGCACCCTATTGCAAGATCTCTTTCCTCCACTTCATCCTTTGATTGAGATCTCTAGTGTTTCCTTGAATGAGAGTGTAGAAGATTGTTGTTCTATGTCCTAAACCATAGTCAATGACAATTTTCCACTTTCCAGAGTCATTATCATACCTAGTTAGGTAATCAAATTTCTTTTGATTTTGTCTCACTTCATATGGTTGAGACATGTATCCTCATGAATTGAGACATCTATTGCATGTACACTTGCCACTTGCTCACCCTCTTGTCAAGTGAGCTCACAAGTGTTCCACCTTTGGAAGGGTAGTGAAAGTTTCACTCCTACCTACTCACCTCCTCATCCTTGCCTATATATGCAAGGCTTAATCATTGTATTTACATGCTTCATATTATATTGAAAGACATATTATTGTGTTCATAGTTTCACTTGTAGAAGGTTATCAAATTCAAGCTCTCTGATCTTGGAATTCTCTAACATGGTATCAGAGCCATGAGAGCATGTTCCTACATCGAGGTGACTCCCGCACATAGCCTTATCAACGAAGTGTCATAGAGTCAAACAAACATTGTCATTATGTCGAAAAGGCTCCAAAAACAAAAAATACATTTCATTTCATCAATTTCGATATTTTTTCAATTTTTGCAATTTTTTTTACCATTGTACCTATTTTTGAAATGTAAAAAATGAAAAAAAATTAGTAGAGGGTCAATCTACCCTCTGCCCATCCTACTTGTTAGGGTAGATTTTTCTTTCTATAGAGATTTTGGTTATTTCGGTCTATTGTGCAACATTCTTTTGGCCATTTCAGCCTATTTGCAGGGGTCTCTTTATTTTCATAGAGGTTACTAATTAACTGTGCAAAGTTTTTGGTCGATATTATGATCTGTTTGAGGCATATTTAGCAACATTTCTTCGTCTTGTGTGTCCTACTCCCTGTAATGTCCCTTAGGTAGCTCAGACTAGCAGAGGTTGGCTACTATTAGGGTTCTCGTAGGTTAGCAAAATGGTTAGGGGACCCAACTGAGGGTTGTGGAGTTTAGCTGGGAACCTTATGAGTCTTTCAGTTTGGAGTTCAATTGATGAATCTAGGGTTAAAGTGAAAATTTTAAGGTTTGCTTTAATGGAATAGTAAAAGGTGAATAGTAATTGAAAATCATAAGGTGAATAGTGAAAAGTGCCCCCATCCTAGCAACTCAAGTTGTTTTTAAAAAGTGTCCCTTTTATTTGGATGAGGAAAGACTCTCAAGAAAATTATTTTGTTGAATTTTATTAAAAAAGTTCATGAGAGGTTATAAAGCAATGTGTTGGGCTCCTTTTTGAGCGTTCTACTCTCATTTTTACAAAACACTTTGCAGGTTTGAGCTCTGGAGAAGGGTTTCAACATTGCTTCAGCCTTCTGGGAACAAAAACTCTCAAAGGCTATCATGGATTGGACGAGAACCAAGTTCACCTTTAGGGAGGGATCATATTAGCCTTCATACATTGTATTTTCATGCTAGCATAGAACAGGCATGTTATTGGCATATTGGGTATTCAAATCTTTCATTTGTATTGGGTTTAATAGAGCTATTACAGTCTGATAATTTTCATATCAGACATAACTATCATTTTAATCAGACCTTATATCTTTAATTTATTGGCATAAATGGAAGTGTGTTTATCAATTTATGTTGTGTAATCATTTATATATTAGTTATGTGCATTTCCTTTATGTTATTGGCATTGAAAACACTCAACCAAATGTCGAAAGAATCAAACAAAACTCAAAAAATTAGAACAACAGTCATAAAATTAGAATTCATGAGTTTGCACAACAACTGTTTGACAAAATGTCAACACTTTGAAAAATGAGTTTTTTGGGTTAGATTTAGTAGGGATACTTCAGTGGTATCAGAGCCACAATCCTACTAGCCTGTTGGGTGAAATCAGTTGTGCACAAGTTAGTTTGGATTTGGTTTTCAGTTGGGATAGCGGAAAAGGTCATCATGGAAAAGTTGTTTGGCAATAAATAGGCATGGAAAGAATTTGAGCAAACACAATAAAAGACCATACAAAAATTACAGCGTTTAAATGATTAACTTTCAAGGTTGGGACTCTCTAAAGGATCATCCCCACTTTCTACTAGCAAAATCCCAACACCACAAAACAAAGAAGTGGTGATGATTAGCATATTTGAGGAGTATAACATTCTTCCTCAATGTGTTAAGGAGAATTTTCCTTTCAAGAACTACATGGACATGTACCCGAATCTTTGCCACAAGACTGAGCATGCAAGGAAGGAATATCACACTATAGCTTATGAATTGTTTAGAGAATCTTCACATATGGTTGATACAACTCTTCATGAGAATGATTGGGTGTCTTTAAGTTCCAATGAGGTATGCAAAAATTTGTATGATGAATTAGATAGACATGCTGATTTGAATCAAGAAGGCATTAGGACAGCCTTGGGTAATGAGTTGTCTACATCATCCTTGCAAGAGGTTTCACAAGAGGCTCCTATATTAGAGGCTAGCACAGTTCATGTCAATGCTTTGGATAGCAATGGTATGGACTCTTTGGGTGATCATAAATCATGTTCTAGTGTGATAGTTGATTCCAATAATGTCACATCACCTACACATGAAGAAAAATCAAAAGATAGCAAAGAAATGTCAACAGGGGAAGCAAGGAGCAGCAATATAGAGATTGGGTCTATTTCAGTTGATCTTCATCTAGTTGATCCTACAGAAGGTAGAGAGGGAGAAATAGGGGAGCCTACAGGACAGGGTTGCACGAGTATCCTAGTAGGAAACATGGAGGTTATTCTTAGGGACTCTTTTGATAGTCCTAAGAGCGGTCTTATCTCTCTGCATGAGGATATCAAATCATCATCCATTGAGACCACTTTTTGGAGTGATGATGAGGAGTTTGTGATGGGAACTAATGTTGCCTTAGTTTTGGACCAGCAAGAAGACACTTTGGAAGAATTTTTTGATGAGAGTCAAGCTCTCCATTGGAAGCCCACTACTTCAACTAATGAATTTACCTTTGTCCCTAAGCATGATTTGGAGAACCAACTTAAGGTTGGTGAAGATAAGATTGCTGCAGTGCTGTCCCATTTTGATCATTCCCATAAGTTGGTGGGAAATTACCTATGGAAGGTCCAACTTGAGGGGAGATATAGTGGCGTTGAAGAGGCTTCATCTATTTCTGATTTGCAAGTGTTTAAGACAGCCATGGAGTCTATGAAAAATAATTATTTAGCCCTTCTTTCTGATAGAGATCACCTACTTGATTTGGGTGTCATATATTTAGATGCATTGAGGAGGAAAGAGGAAGAGGTTGATCAACTCGCTACGGAGCTAGTGAAGAATAGAAAATATTTGGAAGACTCTCAAGTGACTCCCCTTATGGTGGAAAATCAGATTGAGGAGTTGAGTTTGGCTCATGCTTCACCAAAGAAATAAAAAAATCAATCTTCTATTGCAGCCTCTTTGGATGGGAAAGAATCTTGTGTTGTGCATGAGATTGAGGGACAAGGAAATGAGGAAAAAGAAGAGCTACATGATGAGGTTCAAGAAGGAAATGATGCATGCTCACATTGTGATGTTGATGGCAGCCATGTGCATGATTTGAAATCAATTTTAGTAAATGAACATGTTGCTGATTTGGAATCAAATTTAGATGAGGAAGAGTTACTCCTCATTAAGGGCCTTGCACTTCATGTTGTAGAGGCAGAAAATCCACAAAATGATGCCACTTGCAGCCTTGTATTCTGAGCTTTGGTAGAGAACATGCATGAATTGCAGCAGGTTACACCTCTTGGCTTATTCCTTGAGGATAAGTATTCAACAGTGGATGAGGTGACATGAGTCTTAGGCCGATATGATAAGGTAGATAGATGGATCGAGTACCTCATTGGGATAACTTAGTTTGATGGGGCACTAGATGGGCATAAGTATGGAATCTCTGCATCCAACTTACACTTGGTTAGATGTGTGCTTGACATGGTGAGATTTGATGCCATGCAATTGTTTACAAATAGAGGTTATGCTTTCGTGCTTGCTAGGAAGTTATATGGTGCACTCTTGAGGGAAGAGGCGTAGATATCCACTTCTATTGATGCTGAGAGGGATGAGGTATCTAGTAGTAGTAGTGGATCTACTACCATGGAGGATACGTATGACATGGCTACAAGAGTAGAGCAGGGTGAGATAGTTTCAGTTAGTCATGGGGAGCAGTCAGCCTCTGTTGAAGTAGTTTTTACACCCTATGCTTTGAGTTATGAGGCTCCTGTTTTGGATAGTGTTGATTCTGGACTTCCCTCAAAATTATTTTGTGCATTTCATAGTGATTTCATTGTGAGATTCACACATTCATTTGTATTCAATCCACTTCCATATGAGTTGATGATCCGTGCGACACATAAGAGGGGCGAATATGTGGTATGAGGTGCTCCCTTCTGTAAGGGGTGGAGCGATATCTGACAAAACCCCTTTACCGCTTCTCCAGGATGGATGTATTATTGGCACACGAGATAGAGATGCAGGGTTTGATCATATGGGATTCTGTGAAGAGAGGGATCAACCCTTCATAGTTGCATTGATTAGGGTAATTGGATTTATGAGTTGGTGTCAAGAGCACTCTTCTTCTAGCCTTGGAAGTTGGAGTATTGTGGGGACACCAACATTTGCAGATGAGTTAGGAGATACTCATCTTTTTTGGCAGTTTTTTGGGTCCATAACCCACAAGCCTAGTGATCAGATGCATCGATGGTGGCAGTTGCAACATAGGGTGACAAGGTCTGTCAGGGATGGAGGATACTGTTGTTTTCAGTTAGTGCAGAGAATTGATCTTAGTGCATTCCACTAGAACATTTGGGATCCTAGTAGCTCGTCAGATTGTGACCTGGTTATTGTCTCTGATGGAGGTAGTAGTATTACTCCATCATGGGGCAATGATTGAGGTAGATGGAGTTGTAGCCTATCAGGGTTCATTTGGGTCCCCGACATCGATCTGAATCCACTACTCCATCGTGACCACAGTGCTTTGCTTCACTTTTTATGACATGATATTGATTGTATTATAGTGGGGCAATTAGACATTTGGTGGAGGTGGCCTATCATGCATCATAAAGTGATGGAGAGTGGTGTAACTAGTATGCCTGGTTACAATTCTTGTATTGGTAACCCATTTTTTGAGATGGGTGATGATAAGACTTACGACAATCAACTTTTTGGGTTGGGCAGTGATTTCTAGTTTGATGTTGGTGAGACTGCACTCACTGGACACTTAGAGAATCCTTGGTGTATGAGTGTTGCTGGACATGGAGGCTACATGCCACATAGATTTGGGAGTCAGTTGACATCTTCTTTTGAGGGGGATACTCCCATTGCTAGGCATGATGCTATTCCTTTGTCAGAGTGTGTAGGGGACTTTGTTGGTCCATCGATGAGCAGTATTATGCCTTTTGGGGCAGTAGGTAGCTGGGTGAGGATCGCTGCTTAGTGTGATCCACTATGGGTGCATGGTGTTTGCATGGATTCCATGAGCTTGCTTCACAGGTTATGGTACACAAATGTTACTATTAGAGTGGAGCAACAGTGTGATCAGTGTTGGCTTGAGGGTTACCTGCATAACTATGTTTCAGGATAATAGAAGGCTTGGGTACGATGGTTGTATTTGGGCGAGTATTGTTGTAATACTATACATCACATGTCAATTGGTATGACTCCCTTTCGAGCATTGTACGGTTATGATACCTTATCTTTTGTGGACTTGGCGTTAGGTGATAGTACAGTTATCAAGGAGTATTTGGTATGATGGAGGGACTTGCCATTGGAGGATGCCACATGGGAAGGAGAGATGATACTTCAACATTCAACTTTGTAGTTGCTTGGGGGCAAGCAATCCCAGGAAGGGAGGACTGTAATGTCCCTTCCTTAGGTAGCTCATACTAGCGGAGGTTGGCCTACAATTAGGGTTCCCGTAGGTTAGAAAAATGGTTAGGGGACCCAATCGAGGGCTGTGGAGTTTAGCTGGGAACCTTATGAGTCTTTCAGTTTGGATTTCAGTTGATGAATCCAGGGTTAAAGTGAAAATTTTAAGTTTTGCTTTAATGGAATAGTAAAAGGTGAATAGTAACTGAAAATCATAAGGTGAATAGTGAAAAGTGCCCCCATCCTAGCAACTCAAGTTGTTTTTAAAAAGTGGCTCTTTTATTTGGATGAGGAAAGACCCTCAAGAAAATTATTTTATTGACTCTTCAATGGCCTCTCCATGGTTTTTTCACTAAGCCATCGACTCGGGCTCATCTCACAGCCACACTCCCCAAAGAAAGTCCACATAGCCAAATAGGAGACTCCAAAAGTTCTCCATAGCTTTGGAGTCGACCTCTAAGGGGAACTTCCACATAATATTCCCCCACTTGCCCTTTTTCCCTGCAATCACCTAACTACTTGGATGACTCACCTCCTTAAATAGATTTTTTCGGTGATATGTAATTTTTTTTAAAAAAATTCAAGCTATCAAAATTAAACTAGTTTTTTTTTAGATAAACTGGTAAACGATTATAAAAGGGGTTTTTTTCTTTTTTCACATAACTTGCAAATGGTTTTTTTTTTTCAAGTGTGAATAGTCATTGAAAAGATAGTTCTGGTGTTGATATTTTAGCATCAATATGTTTTCGATTTTGTGTTGTTTAATTACATTTTTAATCTCTGAAGTCATATTTGTAAGCAAATTTTGACGAGGCATAACATTCACCTTGGTTTTTGAGATTTTGCAAACTTTTTCTATTTCTATCAAAATTTCGAAAGGAATATGATTTTGCATGTAAAATAAACATTTGAATAGCCCATTTTGTAAAATATCTATGAGTTATAAATAAAATATTTTTGCATCCAATATTCATAACTTGTAAAATTATTTTCTTGCACATTATTCTGGGGGACCTACAATCAACACTAATCATTTTTTTTTGTGGGGGGGGGGATGGGTGGGTCAATCTTGCATTTCACATCGATTTTTTGCATAAAATTAAACATATATAGAAAATGAAAAAATAAGTGCAAATATTATGGGATCAATCAATTTGTGGATGAATTTTATCCTCATGTCTCCCATCAAATTATTGACTTACTCTTGGAGCTTTCAAAAAATAATCTCACTAAGAAATCTTGTGAGAAACCATCATTTGGGGATGAACAATGTAGTTTGATGACTTGCGTTGAGATCTCATCTCCCACATCATCTATTGCTACATTTGAATTTGGTGTTGACTCATCCATGATTTCTCATGATTCTTTGTATCAAGTTATTGCTATTGTCAATCCAGATCCACCACATTGGGATGCATATCTACTAGGCATCTTGCATATTTGTTTGTAGAATCTCACCTTGCAAATTTGGATGAAATTATTGAGGACATTCGTCTTTTATTTGATGTTAGTTTCAATGAAGTTGCATCATCATTTCCATCTTTGGATATTTCTCTTTCCATTCCTACATTGACTTATATTGTGTAGACATTCATGAGTTGACCTATTTGACTCAGTTATTATCATCTACAATAGTAGTAGATTCACATTCGTCTAGACATATCCATACATTCATGGTCCCTATTCCAGAATATTTTGTGGTACTTGATCCATCATATCAACATCCATCACACATCAAAATTAGCTTGGAGATATTTGAGCATCATTCGAAGGATCATTGACATTATTTTAGTCTTTAGATTATGTGCAACATTTGGAGAAATTTATCATAATTCCTACATATTCCTATTCAAAATGGGAAATCATTTTGCACACATTTAAGGTGGTGTTTCTTCCCAAGGAGAGAAATGTTCCCATTCATGGATCATCCTCAACATATAGTGTCAAGCATCTACCGACACTACATGTATTATTTTGAGGGGAAGTTTCATGGTTTCTCTTCTCATCTCAGTTTTGGGAGGAAACATTTCCTCACATGGAGTTGATCACTTCACATTTTTTGGGGAGAGGTCACAAACCTTCTCTCTTTTCTCTTCTATCACTAGTAGAATTTGGAAAATAAATGATTACATGGCTAAAACTTTTAGTCACAACAACTAAAAATGATTAAATTCTAGTCATTTTTTGCAACACAACTATAAATGACTAATTTGATAATCGTAAGTGACTAATTTGATCATCATAAGTGACTAATTTTATCATCGGGTAAAATAAAAGAAGTGGAAAATAAAGTGGAATGTAATAAAAAAGAAAGTGAAAGACTAAGTTTTTTTTGGATGCCAAACAATGAAAAAGAGAATTTTCATTCCTTGTCTCTATTGAGCCATGTAACAAGAGGAAGGTTAGGGGTTTTTTAGTTTGCTGGTTGGAAGAAGTACAAATATTTTTCAAGGGCATGGCGTATAACCAATAGTTGGTTGCACCAACATTTATCCACGTTGTTGAGAAGATCAAGGATAAAGGAACGTTGAGTTTGCTTTGAATAAACATTTCTTTGTTGGCTTTGAATTCATCTAAACAACAAAGATTCACAAGGGTTTGAAGACACATTGCATGCATGAGGAGATTGTCCAAGGTTTTGAGGACAGATCATGCCCATGTTGAGATAATATTCGAGGTTTTCCTGGAATCCTTCATGCTCACATCTTGCTAGGTATACTCTATGTCGTTAGGGTTTTTAGTTTTGTTTGAAGTTTTGAGGAAGAGCTTGCTTGTCTCCTTATGAAGGTTTTATCCCTATCATAAGCCCAAACTAGGAAGTCAAAGCTCTTATTAGGAAAACAACCACCTTCATAGGTGATACTTTCATATCACAACGCATATCTTTTGAGAATATCACATGCCATGATATGTTTAAGAAACATGATAGTAGTCTTATTGTTGAAGTGTCAATGGGTTTTACTGGTTATAAGGAGTTTTTCTGGTTATGAATGGAAATATGTATGTCTTTGTAAGGAAAATAATGACAAATAAATGGCAATATGTATGTTTTACTATCTTGATATCACCAATGTTGACCACCATTAAAATTCAACCACGACCTATGGGTGAGAACCGCTTCTTTGGCCAATAGGTTTTCGTCCTTGGCCATTTAAAAACTAGTAGGGGTTTTGTCCTCTAGTTACTAACAATCTGCAAGGTTTTTTCCTCAAATATATTCATTTGAAAACAAATGCTCAAGACAAATCTCATTAGGGTTTGATGTGGGTGTTCACCATTGCATGTTTTCTTTATCTAAATTATCATGACTATAGCTTCTCTTTCTTTTTATCCATCCTTTTCTACCTAAATAAACAAGTGTTTTAGATCTCCCTTATCACCCATTGTCATGTGGCTATAATTGTTCCATGAATCCTTCATGACTATCATTCATATCTGAAGATGGTAGTTTAAAAGTCTTCAAGATAATTGTGCTCTGTCCTTTTATGCCTTATAAATATTGATAGCCATGACTATCCTATTTCAATGAGGTCAATCTCAATGCAATTACTTGATATCCACTTATACTAGCTTCAACTATGACTAAGGTCATATTTACTATCATGTATGAGTTAACTATCCTCATTAATTTTGTCACTATCCATTGGTTATAGTAACTGTCCCTACTTCTTGATTTTCCCTTAGCTTCATGGTACTTGTCCTATTTATTATAGTCATAGAGAGTATCTTTTGCATATGGATTGCCCTTATATCCATTGACAAAGATATCATCTTTCATGTCTTATAACCATCTTTTATTATCTGCAATCTACCTTTTTATAAATATTTATACATAATTCATTTCCCTTTATTAATAGGTCTACCACTATTGAATTCTCAAGGAGACCTTCATGGTGAAAGCCTTTTCCATTTGTAACATGACTATTGTTAGGGTTCCAAATCTACACCCTAATGCTAAGCTTTAAATGAACTCAACAAATTTGGACTAACATGGGACTGCTTTCAGGTTGTGAGTAACCTGTTCGAAAGTAGACCTCCAGTGATAAGGGCTGGCTTCCCCTTTTGATGTCACCTAACTATTTAATCTCTGAGATAAAGGGTAGAATTTCATGAAAATAAACTTAATGCTGAAAAAAGCCTAAGGTGATGCACCAAAACAACCTAGACATGTTAACAACCTATCACTTTCAAATTAAAATCATAAAACTTGAATCACACAACTCACTTTCCAATGCAGTTTACATAAATAATTTATAAGGAGGTCTGTAATAGTGCTTTTAAAAGGAAAAATAGGGGTTTCACAATTAACAACACTACCAAACAACACAACTTATAACCTATAAACATACATTTTATGCTAAATGGATGCATAAACATGAGACAAGTTTGCAAGGAAAGATGAATTTTCACAAGACAAACTGATCAACCATTAATGGCATACCATGAAACATGAAGAGAGAAGATAAAAATTCTCTAATTTATTAATTCAAAGTGCTTACTGTATAATAGGCCCATCTGAGTTACAATACTGCTCCAAGAAAACAAATCTATCCTGCTGCTGGAAAGAAAGACCCCCCCTCAAAATGTTCAAAATGAACATACTTAAGCAAAACCCACGAAAAACCCCTCACACAAGTCCTTCCAGAAGATTCTGGTCGGATACAATAGAAAATGCCAAAAAGAACCTTCTAGAAACCCTCCAAACTGTCCTCCACATAAAGAAAAGTTAAGCCAAGTCAATAGTCACACTAAAAATGTGACAAAAATGCCTCCAAACAACCCCTTTTCCTCTAAAATTAGTCAAAACAGCCTCCCACACACCCCACATGTCTACAAGTCATCATTGGTCTTCACACAAGTATTGAACCGCACTCTCCTCATGCAATATGTGTGTTTTGAAAACAAAAGACTCCAAAAATCATTAAAGATAATGATCTTGATTAAGTGATTCATAAAACATCACCTAACAAGTCATTTTACATTCAAAGCACAAAATAAGGGGCCCACCATCCTTGAATTATATTACATTTACATTAAAAAGACATAATAAAAGTGATTTTTAAATCACTTAAATGATATCTTATGCATTGAAATAAAATGCAACATATAATGCCATATCCAAATGCTTTCAAAAGCATCCAAGGCACTTGAGCATCTCCACTTACCTCATTCTGCATTTTAGTCTACACATGATCAATACTCACTAGTTTTCAAAGGCATCATAAAGCTCCAAAATACTTGGCCAATATGGCCAACCTCCAAATTTCTTGGAAATCATATTCCAAGTCACATGATTATTGGGCAAAAAACAAAGGCATTGCATAGGCTACTTGGCACACTCCATATGTATTGTATTGTTGAGGACTTAGCACAAAGTTTAAAATAAGGGGAAACACCTTAAGGCGTAAAATGCCTAAGTGGATGAACATAAGTTTTTGGCCCCCATGCATTAAAACATGTTTTATTTTTAAAATACATGAGAGAAAATACCATCCCCATCAAATAGGGTCAAACCCTAATCATCAAAACACTGAAATAATGGGAAAACACCATCATTTGGTCATTGAACAATCTAGAAAATGGGCTGCTGCCACTATGGGGTTTGAGAAAACATAGAAAAAAAGGAGATTCACCATGGTTTTGTTGAGATTTCACTAATGAGAAACATAGAAAGAGAGGTAAAATGTTTTTTGTAGCTCAAAATCTGCATTTTACACCATTTGGAGGCCATTTTTGAACCTACAGGCCATGGCCATGGACATACTACATGCCCATTTGTTGGTATGTGGTGACTGATCATGCTATACTGTATAGCCCATGGTATACTGTACACCCTATCCCCTATCCTTGCGAAAAATTTTCTTCCTACTTTTTCGTGTCATGACCGAAAAAGGGAAAAATCAATGAAAAAGGAAAAATCCGATTTTGTAGAACCTAAAATCTGGAAGCTTCTAAGCTTGTTAAAAAGTGGTTCGGATGGGTATTACTATATGATGAAAAACGCGATTATTCGCAAGATTGTAATAAGTTTTACATTAGATAATAAAAGTATTGGATGGCTGTGGTTTGGTGGATGTAGCCCGGATTGGGTGAACCACGTTAAATTTCTGTGTTATGATTTATTCTGTGTGTGTTTTAGTTTCTCTATTTTATTAATTAGATCTGCATTTAATTGTTAGATATCTGCCATCTCTAACCCTAACAAGTGGTATCAGAGCGCGTTGTGTTTCGATTATCATATGTAGGAAGGTCTCACGGCTGAGTGGGAGCAATGGCAGACGAGGGTAAGAAGGTTGAGAAGTTTAATGGGTAGAACTATCAGTTATGGAAGATGCAGATGGAGGACTATCTCTATCATAAGGATTTATGGCGGCCATTGGAAGGGAAAACAAAGAAACCTGCAACAATGTCTAATGAGGATTGAGAGATCTTGGATAGGAAGGCTCTTGGCAGTATTCGTTTATGCCTGGCACAAACGGTGGCATTCAATATTACAAAAGCAAAGACAACTCAAGAGTTGATGGAAACCCTGGCGAAGTTATATGAAAAGCCTTCCGCTTCGAATAAGGTATTTCTTATGAAACGTTTATTTAATATGAAAATGGTAGAAGGTGGGTCAGTTATTGATCATTTAAATAAGTTTAATACGGTCACCAGTCAATTAACTTCTGTAAAAGCAAACTTTGATGAAGAAGTTAGGGCTCTTTTGATTCTGTGTTCTTTGCCTGAAAGTTGGAATAGCTTGGTAATGGCCGTTAGCAATTCTATTTTTGGTTCGAATACATTGAAATTTGATGATGTTGTTGGTGTTATTTTGAGCGAGGAAATTCGTAGGAAAAGTTCAGGTGGAACATCCACATCAGGCAGTGTTTTGAATGCAGAAAGGAGGGGCAGAACAAAGGAGAGAGGAAACGATTTCAAAAATCGTGGGAAGTCACGAGGAAAATCAAAGGACAGAAGGTCCCAATCTAAACAAAAAGGATTGCTACTGTAGTAAGCCAGTCATTTGAAGAAAGATTGTTGGTCTCAGAAAAATAAAGAGGAGACAAAAAGGAAGTAAAGAGGCAAATATGGTAAGTAATAAATCTGATGAGGATGCTTTGATTCTTTCCCTTGATAATGTTGATGATTCTTGGGTGTTAGATTCAGGGGCTTCATTTCATGCTACCCCCATAGAAGTTATTTTCTTGATTATGTCCAAGGGGATTTTGGGCTGGTTTATTTAGGAGATAATGAACCCTGTCAGATTGTTGGAAAGGGAAGAATCAAGATTAAGTTGCAGAATGGGAATCATTGGCTACTACATGAGGTAAGGCATGTTCCAAAGTTAAGCAGAAATTTAATTTCAGCAGGGCAACTAGATGATGAAGGTTGTGTTGTTACATTTAGTGATAAAAATTGGAAGGTCACAAAGGGTGCCTTAGTGGTAGCAAAAGGTGTGAAAGTAGGCACCTTATATCTTTGTACAGTCATATTGTTCGTCTACTTTAATTGTTACAGAAAAGGTCAATGTTCAGGAACAATGCTACAGTTCAGGGTAGAAGATCATACAATTGTTGTGGATTCTGAATCAACACTATGGCATAATAGACTTGGGCATATGAGTGCAAAAGGTATGAAAGTACTTCATTCAAATAATGTTTTACCAGGTCTAAAATGTGTTAATATGGATTTCTGTGAAAGTTGTGTGTATGGAAAACAAAAGAGAGTAAGCTTTCTCAAGGATGGGAGGCAAAAGAAAGATGAGAAATTGGAGCTTGTGCATATAGATGTATGGGGACCAGCTCGGGTATCTTCTCTCGGTGGCTCTCTGTATTATGTTACATTCATTGATGATGCAACTAGGAAGGTATGGATTTATTTCCTTAGGCAGAAATCCGATGTATTTGAAACTTTTAAAAATGGAGAAGCTTGGTTGAGAATGAGACTGGTAAAAAGATAAAATGTCTCAGATCTAATAATGGTGGTGAGTATTGCAGCAAATAGTTTGAAGATTATTGTATTCTGGATAAGAAAAGCGGTTCAAAACTCCTGGAAAATATAAATTAATTTGTGCGCGTAAAGATAGAACAATAGTAATATCAGGCGTGCATGGACTATGAGATTGCATATTGGGCTGCTAAAATAATGAAATGACTGTAAACATTACTGTTTATTTAATTAATAGAGGTCCCTCTAATCACTGGGTTGTGGTATTCGGAAGCATGGAAAGATGAAAGGTGAGTTATTATTTTCTCAATACCTTGAGTTGTGAAGCATTGCATGGAGTATGAAAATAGAACCAAGCTTGATGCAAATCAAAGAAATGTGTATTTGTTGGATATGGCATTGATGGTGGTTATAGGCTGGGATTTTGAAAATCGAATTTTTGAAAACAAGGATGTCGCATATTCAATGAGAAAGTGTTGTACAAAGATTTGTTGTTGCAGCATGAGAAGGAAGGAAATGATTATGTAGTGTTGGATGAAACTCCAAACAATGATGTTTCAGTGGTTCCACATGCTGGGCAACAACAACAACAATAAATACCACAAACTCCTGTTAGATGGTCTTCAAGGATAAGTAGACCTCCAGAAAGATTCTCTCCCTCTTTGTATACAATTTTGTTAACTAATACTGGTGAACTGGAATATTATGATGAAGCTATGCAGGTGGATACCAAGGTTCAATGGGAGCATGGAATGGAAGAAGAAATGGACTCTTTGCTGAAAAACCAGACTTGGGAATTATGCAAGTTTCCTGCAAGTAAAAAGGCTTTACCAAACAAATGGGTTTATAGGCTGAAAGAGGAAGATGGAGGTAAGAAAATATTTAAAGCCAGATTAGTTGTAAAGGGATTTGCACAGAAAAAAGGGTATTGATTTTGATGAGATTTTTTCTTCTGTTGTTAAAATGACTTCTATTCATATTGTTTTAAGTATTGTGGCTGCTGAAGATTTGCATTTAGAACAACTTGATGTTAAAACAACCTTTCTCTATGGTAATTTGGAAGAGAAAATATATATGGAACAACCACAAGGATTTGAGGTCAAAGGTAAGGAGAAACTAGTGTACAGATTGAATAAAAGTTTATATGGCTTGAAGCAAGCACCTCGGCAATGGTACTTGAAATTTGATAGTTTTATGGCTGAGCAAGGCTACAACCGAGGTGTAATTGACCATTGTGTTTATTTTAAGAGGGTTGGATAATGTGACTACATTATTTTGTGTTTATATGTTGATGACATGCTTGTAGTTGGGTCTAACATGGATCACATCAGTGAGCTAAAACAATAGTTAACAAAATATTTTGCTATGAAGGATTTGGGGGCAGAAAAACAAATCCTTGGTATGAAAATTTGTAGAGATAGGAAAAATAGAAAATTATTTTTATCTCTGGCTAATTATGTTGAAAAGGTGTTGCGGAGATTTCATATGGAGAATGCAAAAGCTGTCAGCACACCTTTACCTAGTCATGTTAAATTGAACAAGGATATGTGTCTAAAGACACAAGAGGAGGAAAGAAAAAAATGTCAATTTTACCATATGCATACGGTATGCGGTTAATGTATGCTGCCATGGTATGTCATTTGGATTGCACATGCTTTAGAGTTGTTAGCGGTATTTGAGTCATGAGTTGAGCATTGGAATGCGGTAAAATGGATTCTTAGGTACTTGAGAGGTATATCCAATAATTGTTTATGTTTTGGGGCTCTAATACTGATTTAAAAGGCTATGTTGACTCAGATTTGGCATAGATACGGTGGAGTACCACGGTTATGTTTTTGATTGGTGGGATAGCTGTGAGTTGGATTCTCGATTGCAGAAGGTGGTTGCTTTATCCACCATAGAGGTAGAGTATGTTGCTGCAATAGAGGCGGCAAAAGACATGATATGGCTACAACTTTTCATGGATGAGTTGGGAAAACAACAGGTTGGAAATTACTTGTTTACAGATAGCCAGAGTGCTATACATCTTGCAAAGAATTCTGCTCTGCATTCTAAAACAAAACACATCCAGTTGAGATATCATTTCATTCAGTCAGTGTTGGAGGATGGGCAGGTTAAGCTGGACAAGATACATACAGATGTCAATCCAGCGGATATGTTTACGAAGGCGGTGACAAGGGAGAAGCTGACTCCTCTTCAGCCGGTTGGTCTTCAAGGTTGAATTTAAGTATAACAGAGCAGCAGGGTCCAAGGTACTTATTTCTAGTGGGAGTTGTAATTGCAGCAGTGTCGTCCATAATCAGTCTCCAAGTGGGAGATTGTGTTGGTGTGGAGCCTGATCAGTCTCCAAGTGGGGGATTGTTGGTATGTGGTGACTGATCATGCTATACTGTATAGCCCATGGTATACTATACACCCCGGCCCCTATCCTTGCGAAAAATTTTCTTCCTACTTTTTCGCGTCATGACCGAAAAAGGGAAAAATCAATGAAAAAGGAAAAATCCAATTTTGTAGAACCTAAAATTTGGAAGCTTCTAAGCTTGTTAAAAAGGGCTTCGGATGGGTATTACTATATGATGAAAAACGTGATTATTCGCAAGATTGTAATAAGTTTTACACTAGATAATAAAAGTATTGGATGGCTACGGTTTGGTGGATGTAGCCCAGATTGGGTGAACCACGTTAAATTTCTGTTATGATTTATTCTGTGTGTGTTTTAGTTTCTCTATTTTATTAATTAGATCTACATTTAATTGTTAGATATTTTCCATCTCTAACCCTAACACCATTTATATTATTTCTTCTTTCTGTTGTTTCATTTGTTGACAGTTGCCATGAGAACTCAATGAAGCTTTGTTAGAAGCAAAAGCTTGAAAGGTTTGAAAGAAATTTATGAGCAAAAGCTCCAAGTGAGTTAAATTGACCCCATTCTTGTTGATTCTGAGCAAAATGACCCATATATTTTTTTTGTTTCTAGCTTGACTATGAAGCATGAAATGCTTGTCTTCATTCTGCATTTGTTAATAAAGACACTCCATTGTTGTTTCCTTGTTGTTTTCATGAAGAAAATAACTTCCTGGCCATGGCCATGGACAAAAAATAGTGTATTTTTTGATGTAGCTTTGCTTCTTTTGAAAACCCCAAAATGTCTCTTCGATTCTCCTCTGTATTCACAAATTTTTAACAACCTAGATGGGTTTTTGATATGTAGAAGACAAAAAATGGCTTGTGAGCCCGACCTCCATTTTTTTAAACTGGGTCTCCTTTGTATTCACAATTTTTGTTCCATTTTGCAATATAATTACAAAACCCTAAGTGGACTTTCTGTAGCATATACATTTATGAATCTGCAATTTTTTTCAAAAGAACCCAGTGGGTTTCATGGTTTCTTGAGGAGACTCAGATTTTTTGTAGAAATGCAAATGGGTTTTGTAAATACACTCCATTTTCTTCAATTTGTAGCTTTTTTTTTGTTTCATATTTTGAAACCCCAAGTGGGTCTTCCATATTTTGCAAAAACAAAGGTTTGCTTAGCCACGACCTGTCATAATGCATGGATTCCATTTGTCATTTCTGCTCCTTTTTCACCATTGTTGTTTCTATGCATTAGCTTTTGTATCTTGAACCTAGATGGGTCCTTTTAGTTTGAAAGCAAACTTTAGATTTTGTAACAAAATAATTCAATGCCATTGTAAAGTGTGGGTACAATTGAAAGCTCCAATTTGTAGCAAAAAATGTGTCTTTCTGTGAGCATCAAATGCTTGTTTTGCAAATGCACTTCCTTTTACTATAGTTTTCAAGACTTACCATTACAAAACTGCCATACTATTACCTTGAATTGCCTTCATGATAAACTTTGTGTCTCTATAGACTAACTAAACTCCATAGAAAGCCTTGCTTCAGCTGATGATCATTGTATTTTTCTGTCTTCTCCTAATGCAGTGACTACCGTGCTTCCTTTGAGCTGCTCACTATCATTTTAGACCTGAATATGCCCTTGAAACATTCCTCTATGACTATGATTTAATGTTCTTGTCCTTGAGTGACTGTTATACTCTCTTATAATTCATAGTCTCTCAAATTTGCTCATATTTTTTTAAAAACTCCCATAAGACAGTGATATGTCTCTACATTTTTGGAAAAATTTGCTTGGTGCCATTGCCTCTTATCAGTCACATAGTTCACTTCCTTTCTATGGTACTACCTAGTCAAGATATATTGCATCCATCACAAGTAGGACATTGTGGGATTGCTGAAACATTAGTTTGCATATTCATATGCACACTCAAGAGATCCATGGATATCAAACAAATGGAAGTTTTTGTAAAGAACAACATATGTATCTAGAGACAATCATGATATAATAAGGAAAACCTACAAGTGACTGTTCCTTTTGAGTTCACTGTCTAATGACTGATTCCTCTCCTTCCTGTGCTCTTTTGATGGTTTTGTTGCCCTTGATTTTCCCAAGGTTGTCTTCACCCATGAAGTCTTCACACTGTCATATTTGTCCTTGACATGTTCTCAACCTTTGGGCTTGCTCCTTTAAATCTCTTACAAGAAATATCATCATTGTCCTCTTTAGATGATCTCATCCTTGTGCTCATTAATTTTCCTTTATGACTGTATAGGTATGGGTTGTCAACTCTCTTGAATCATGACATGTCTTTCTCTGTTCACCTTTTCTCTTTGCTACTACACATGACTATCCTTGTTCATGCCACTATACACCTTTGTTTCATTGCATTTTCCTACTAGGCTATCATCAAACCCTTGGAAATACTGTTGTGTGAACTACTCATATTTCATGAAGCCTTCATCATCAAAGTCAGTATCACTGTCAGATAGTTGTAGATGATCCCTGTTCTCTAGAAGAGGCAAGAATGGTTCAACACTACTAGCCCTTGTGGAAGACACGGTACTAGAGGAACATATTTTGAGGCTTCAGACAGAAGAAGCTTGAACCCCTCACTCCTCCTGCTCCATGCCTTAAGGTCATTGAATGTTCATGTAGAGACACCATCATAGTAGCATCCTTTTGATGGCAGTGTCATAACTACTTTCATTGTATAGTCATAAATGTTGCTATTGATTCAATGTCTTCGTAATGCAACACATAGTCAGATTGTAAGAGTTTATTGCCATATGTGTAACGACTGTACCTTGCATTGCATGGCTTAGTCATAGTTTAAATTGAGACCCTCCAGTTCAATAGCTTTTCAATGACTAATGCAGGAAAGTATGTGCATGTTTTGTTCTCATGATGAATGACAACCATTCTATTACTATGCACTTTGATGTATGTTTCTTTTAGCTCTTCCATTGTGCCTCTCCTCAAATCATCATGCATTGATTGTTAGCTGGAAAACTTGTTTGTCTAATGTTTGATTGAGAAGGCCTTGAATAAATCCTTGTGCAACTTGGGCTTGTCTTTTGGCATTCCTATCTTTGAAATTGATGTCATTCACTTATGCATGTACAGTCCACCTTTGCATGAGAATTAATGATATTGTTGAGTACCTTTTTTGTTTTGTCCACCTCCTTTAAGATGTTCAAATGGTCTACCCTAGCTTTTCCATCATCTTTGATAGATGCAATGTTAGTAATAGGTTTGTGTTCATCAACACAATTATCATGTATTTGTAGGCTAGAGGTAGGATATCCCTCTGAATTGTTATTTGATTCATCCTTACTAGCTGTATCATTGTTTCTTCATGTTCTTGTAGCTTTTGCAAAGGTGTTGTCCTATTCACTTGTATCATGACCTTGTCTTCAAAGGGGTCACTTTGTGTTGTTTCATAATTGACTCAACCATTGCTTTCTCCATTTTTGTTTCTATCATTTCATTGTTTCAAAACAACAGATTGTGCAGCCAATGGTGACAACATTTCATGTCCATTAAAAGTCACACTTTATAAGTTGTGACACTTGATTGCTTCTCCATTTCCATCAATGAAGTTATTGTCAACTGCATATCACTTGTGGAGGTAATCCTTGGGTCTGAGCAACTTCAAGAAATGTAGATGAAAGTTGATCATTATGTGACACCGAACAGGGCAGTTGAAAAGTTTTACTACCTTTCCTTTCTTTTTCATCTGTAATGTAATCTCTTGTGACCACCTTGTTTGCCTTCAGTAAAGTCAAAAGACTTTGTTGCTATCCCGCATGACATGAGAATACATGTTGTTGTCCCAACCTTCATGGCTTCCATAATAATGCTTGTTGTCCACATGAATTTTCTATCTGATTCCAACATATTTGTTTCCTTTTTGATCATGGGTAATACATAACTATCTCCCCACTTTGATCCTAGTGGGAAAACACATGTCCCCTATGTCAATGACCTAAAAGCTCACCATCCTATGTGATGTGTGGTTGTCCAATAGGGTCAAGGTGAGAGGGACTTGATAATACTCTGGATTGGTCTCTCATTATTTAAGAGATGCATAATTGAACTTGATGCATCTTTTGAATTTGATAATGAAAGTTGATCAACTGGTGTGATTCCATATTGATTTAATGCATTGATAACAGATAAATCTTTGATCAAGTTGCTCAATTTCCTTTTTTCTTTCAAAGCATGTTGAGCTCTACCCTCGTGGGAGCCACATTTACCCCACATGTATACTAAATTAGAACAATAACCAGACTTGTCCTAAATCTGCACATGAAGCAAAAAATTTAGAAAAATGGATGCATATTTTGGATGTGTTTGATGACTTCATTGTTTTCTAGGACATCCAAGGTTTGCATGCTTATTTAATGCACTTATGGATCATTTTATACATGCATAGGTAGGTGTGTATGTAAGATTGAGATATTTCATTGCTTAGATCCTCACTCTAATATCATTGTTTTTTCTGATGCAGGAGCTAGGAGCACTATGGAGTTGGGAAGGACACAAGTGGCTTGGGGTAGCAACAATAGGGCAAGCGGGTAACTTTGCAACTAGTCATTCTCAGGAAATGATTGGTCTCCATTCTTATATGCACATTGTTTTTTACTTATTCATGTATAAATTGTTTCATATTTCCATTGAATAAGTAAAGTTAGTCCCTTGGCTTGTGAGGGACATGTACACTTCATGATTATCAATAATAGGTTACATTTGTATACATATGATTCTCTCTTCTCATTTGTTGTAATTGCAACATTGGAATAAAAAATGTAATCAGTTTCATTTGACAATCCTTTTTTGATGCATATTGAACTTAGCAGACTATGGTTTATCTTTTAAATGTTCAAATGAACAACACAAAAAGAATAAACACTAAGTTACCTGATTTTAGCTGAAAGCTAAAAATCAGGTAACAACTGTATTTAATAGAGCACTATCCTCTTCAAAACTTTGCTTTCATGTCTTCATGAACCTCTCATAATCCAAGGTATAGCTAAGAGTTGTCCATGTAGCTTGCACTTGACACTGTCATGGTGATGAATCATATGCAAACTTGTCCTCATTCATCACTAGACTCATTCTAAGTATTCACTGTCTTTTGGCATAAAAAAACCTTATTATTTCTATATGATCACTGCCCTTGCATAGTCCTTTTAAGTAAAATTCATAAGGTTTAGAAAATCTTGATCACTCTCTAGAATAGTGTTGGGTGAAAATTATGTAATCAAATTTTTGATAGGTTACACAACTTGAACTTCAACCACAGCTATGTGAGATGTGAATCTCTCCTCTCGGAAAGGGGAGGCACCCTTCTTACTGCTGATAGAAGCGATAGTAAAACAAACAAGTAATTACAAAATGTACACAATACTTACGAAGTGGGGGGGTGTGTTACATTCATCCTTCTCTCTTTTTTCAGAGAAGATGTTTACAATGCTTCACTGTTGGAAGTTCTTAATTCTTAATAACTCTAAACTAACAATGAGCAATAATGCCAATACCTCTATCTTTTCAAAGCAAAGTGTAGAGGTACCAAAAGTGATTAACAGTAAACTAGTAAAATAAAAGGGAAAGCTCACGAAGGCACAAAGTCGTTTCGTAGCTTTTTCAATGGTGGATCTGTGAAAAGTGTGTTGTTTGTCACATTAGAAGCACAAAGTCTTCTTAGACGCAGCAATTCCTCGAATAGTACGAACAATTACAAGCGCAAAGTCTTGTAGATTATCCAACCAAAGTATCCAAAGAGCATGAACAATTACAAGCACAAAGTCTTGTAGATCATTCAACCAAAGTTAAACAAAACACAAATGCAAATCTAAATAATGGATGTAACACAAAGTTTACATAAATTACTTAGATTCCTTCAGATTCCATAAGCCAATCACCACCAAATAAGATCAATTCCTAAGACTATTGAATCCAACACAAAGTCTGGTTTGCAATCTTCTTCTTTATTGATCGAATTTCATTCACAAAGTATGAACGCAAAGTTTCACAATTCTGCTTCAAAAAGGGCAGCACTTCGTTGCAAAATAGTAAAGGATCAACTTTACAATAGAAATCCCTCATATTTATAAAAGAGAGGGAAGAGTAAATCTAGGAAAGTTAGGTGAGTTAATTTAGGAAAATCTCACCTAACTTTGACTAAAGTCAAAATGTAATTTTTTTTCATGAAACTACATCTCGGATATTAGTGTAATTACATTTCAAAAAATGACATTTAAGATGTCAAAAACTATTTACAAGATGCATAGAGGAAAGCATCAAAATGTTCAACATCAGAGATCAAGAATCTTCATGGTTCCTTGCTTTGGGCGCAGAGTCTTCATACTTCTTCTTAGTCTCCTGTATGAAGGCATCATCTGGGCCGACTGTGTAATCTACAAGGATGTGAGCTCTTGTGGTCGACCTTCTGGAAAATGAATGGATTTTCTTGCACCCGCGAAGATGCGTCTTGAGATTATCAAGTGTCAGTCGTATATTGCAAATGATATGTATTGAGGCTTTGGGAAAAACTATCATCCTCAACTTACTGCATAACGACTTCTTTGTAGATTTGGGATAGTTCACTGGATTAGAAGATGTCACCTTTAGGATCACTTGATGAAATCTGGAGAGAAACTGCAAGGATGGTGAATCAAAAGACGCTAGCAGAAAAAGTAGCATTGGGAAGCATGAAGCGAGAAACGATGTTGAGCAAGCGTGAAATGAGCAAATAGGCACGAAAAACAATGCGGGAGTGAAGAAACGGGGTTCGGAATGGAAATAGAGCAAGTTTGAAGAGACTAAGATAAAAACTGCCAAAAGTGTAAAGGTGCTAAAATTCAGCTCCATTGCACAAAAAATGACTAAGTCTGGAAAAAGTGCAAAGGTGCTAAAATTCAACACCATTTCACAAAAAATGACTAAGTCTAGAAAAAGTGAAAAGGTGCTAAAATTTAGCACCATTGCACAAAAAATGACAGTCTAGAAAAAGTACAAAGGTGCTAAAAATAATGCCATAGTAAAAAATTGACTAAGTCTAGCAACAATGTGTAAGAGCGCACTTTTTTAGATCTTCTACACATTTTTGGAAAATCACTTTTTATGCAGGGTCACTGATTTTTGGCGCCCCTGCACTTTTAATACTTAGCCAAAAATTTGGATGAGTTGGGCAACAATGTGTAAGAGCACACTTTTTTAGCACTTCTACACATTTTTGGAAAATCACTTTTTATGCAAGGTCGCTAATTTTTGGCGCCCCTACACTTTCAACAGTTAGCCAAAAATTTGGATGAGTTGGGCAACAATGTGTAAGAGCGCACTTTTTTAGCACTTCTACACATTTTTGGAAAATCACTTTTTATGCAGGGTCGCTGATTTTTGGCGCCCCTGCAGTTTCAACACTTAGCCAAAAATTTGGATGAGTTAGAGCGCACTTTTTTAGATCTTCTACACATTTTTGGAAAATCACTTTTTATGTAGGGTCGCTGATTTTTGGTGCCCCTGCACTTTCGACACTTAGCCAAAAATTTGGATGAATTAGAGCACACTTTTTTGGCACAACTGCATCTTTCACAATTTAACTAAGTATGATTAGTGAGACTTCGTGAAGGAGCTCGTTTCAAAGGTCTTCGCGAGGAAAACATAGGGGGATGCTCAAACTGACTATTTGAGGCTTTGGAATGCACTTCGAGGTGGATTGAAAATCACCTCGTTTTTCCTGCTTGAACTTCATGAACCTAGGAAACAGACAAGTTTCATAGGGGGGTTATCCGTGAATCGAGTGCTGCTAGATTCCATGATAACAAATAGCCCATTAAACATGGGTTGTGCTTGAATGCACTACATAATTGATATAACACAACCACTCTACATATCAACCAGAGTTATAAGTTCTTTATTGCAACAAGAGGTAATCGCTCTTGGATCATGCTATCATTACATTGTAACTTGTTAAACTTGGGTCAACGTGAATGCACCCAATGATGATTGAAACCTAATTGTGATGACAGTGATTAATTTGTACATGAATTGTGCTCTTATGAGTGCCTCCATTTTTATCACAACATAGCCAAATTAAACTTGGGTCACATATGAATGCATCCTGTATTTGTTATAGCACAACTGTACCAATAGAGTTATGGATCACATACTTACAGTCACAAGAATTTGTTCCTCGATTGTGCTCTTATGGTGATTCCATTATCGTTATAGCATAGCCCTTTGGAATTATATTGCTCAAATCCTTACATTGCTTATTTTCTCTTTAGATGGATGACAATTCAATGGTAGGGATTTGTATGCAGGTCATGCTCATATAAGTGCCTTTGTCACCATTACACAATAGTACATTGGAATTTCCTTTCTTGAACCTTTACTTCATTTTTTATTGTTAGGGTTTCGTAGTGATTATTCCATTTCCACGTGGTATATTGATAAAAGAAACCAAGCAAAAAATCATTTTGTTTTTAGTTAACTCCTAGTAACATACTTTTGGAATAAATGTTTGACTGCATTACTTTGAGTGAATAATTTTCTTTTTTTACTTATAATACATTCATTGAGAGTTGTAGTAGAAAGCTTCTTATGTTGAAGCCCATCTTGTAAACTTTCTTTAAGTTACATGGCTTCATGGATTTTTTGTGATTTATACAACTTTTTTTTTGATAGTAAATGACATTTGATTCTTTTTTAAACTGAAATGATTTATTAATTATGGTTTTATGATGATTAAATGTTTTATTTAGAAGGGGTTAATATGTGGCATTTTTATGTACAGGAAGAATAGACTGTGATGCAACATTCAGGTATGGATGGTTTAGGAAAACTTGGATTGCTATCAATGACATAACTAGGTTGGAGAGTACCTTGAGCGGGTCTAAAACACTTCCAGGTGTTTTCTCTTAGAAGCAAAACCTGAGTATAGTAATACAAACATTGGTGGACTGAAACATTAGTTTCCACCTGATTACATTTTAGGATTCAGTCGATTACTCTGGATTCCCAGTTGATTGCTCTAAATATCTGATAGAGAAAGTTCCTATTTTCTAAAGATAAAATCATAAATCTACTGGTCCAATTTCACTTCCAATTTGAGGTCGTGAATATCGGACAGAGGAAGTTCCTACATTCTAAAGATAAAACCATAAATCTGGTGGTCCAATTGGAGATCCAATTTGAGGTCATGAAGCTCCAACAAAGAAAGTTCCTACATTCTAAAGATACAATCATAAATCTGCTTGGTCCAATTTGAGGTCCAATTGTAAGGATTTTCCTTTTTCATTATACTTTCTGACATTTGGCTTGATACAAATTGTTACTTTATAATTATGGTATTGATTTTCTTCTAATGTTTTCAACCCTCATTTCAGGGAAGAGCCTCGAAGATGGTTCCTTTAGATGGAGACTACACTTTTCTGCTATAGGTTCCATCTAGAAACACTAGAAGCTCAGGTACTATCATACTCAGAGAAAAAGTAGGAGTCATTCAATGACAAGATACTCATTTTTGGAGCTTTGGTTAAGAAATTTAAATGTTTGGCTATGTGCATAGAGAATGTTCATGGAGTGCAAACTTCCTTACAAAGCAATTACCATAGTAGAGTTTGAGGTGAATTGCACCTGCTATTTTATGCTGATATGGATATGTTCTAACCTGTAGTTAATTGTTGTAGCATAACAGATAGGCTAAATAGTTGTTCATATACCATTGTTTCTAATTCAAAATTGCTATACCTTATTCTAGGAGCAATTACAGGGGGAGGCTATACATAAGACACCATTGTTTCAAATTAAAAATTGCTAGTTCTTTCACAATTGTTTGCTTCATTTATTTGATCTAAAACAACCTGTTGTATAAAAGATACTCTCAAAATCACAGTAAAATCCTTTATTCCAGGAATATTGTTCATAATCTTCCCATCATAACAATGAACAAAAGCATTAGTCATTAACTTGAACTTTGCAAGAGTTTCATCAATTTCTACTTTTCCACTCTCTTTTCCATTCTGAGTTTTATTCCCAATTTCATCCATGTAGAACTTCCTCAGCCTGCAGATCCTACTATTAGCCACAACTTTACGAGGTGTCGAGGATAGCTTTGAGTTCTTACCCAAGCAACAATTGACAAAATTTGGCCTTACCAGATACAATGTGTTGAAAAGCTCTTTAAAGTTATTTTGGAAAAGAGTTCCTGAGAGTATAATGTGCAGTTTTGAATTAACCTTTTTTTATGAATTCTATATATTTGATTGGCTATTTCGAGCTTGATGACCTTTATCAACAATGAGTAGACCCGGGATCTCTAAAAGCAGTTTTCCAATATTCTTAGCCTCTTTAGGAAGGCTCACATTTGTCTCACAAGTTAGGTGTACAAAAAGATTGTAGCCAATAACAAGCACACTTTTTCTTCTATGCCACCCACTTGTGAGACAAATGTGGGCCTTCACGAAAATTCTAAGCATATTGGAAAACTAATTTTAGAGAGCATAGGTCTGCTCATTCTTGATGAAAGTCATCAAGTTCGAAATAGCCGATCAAAGATACAAAATTCATGCAAAAAGGTTAATTTAAAACTACACATTATACTCTTAGGAACTCTTTTCCAGAATAACTTCAAAGAGCTTTCAACACATTATATTTGTAAGGTCGAATTTTCTCAATTGTTGCTTGAGTAAAAACTCAAAGCTATCCTCGACACCTGGTAAAGTTATGGCTAACAACAAGATCTATAGGCCGAGGAAGTTCTTCATGGATGAAATTGGGAATAAAATTCAAAATGGAAAAGAGAGTAAAAAAGTAGATTTTGATGAAACTCTTGCAAAGTTTAGGTTATTGATTGATGTTTTTGTTCATTGTTATGATGGGAAGATTCTGAATAGTCTTCCTAGATAAAGGATTTTATTGTGATTTTGAGAGCATCTTCTATACAACAGGTTGTCTTAGATCAAATAAATGAAGCAAATGATTGTGAAAGAGCCAATAATTTTGAATTTGAAACAATGGTGTCTTATGTATAGACCCCCCTTGTGATTTTCTCTGAGAATAAGGTATAGCAATTTTGAATTTGAAACAATGGTATATGAACAACTATTTAGCCTATCTGTTATGCTACAACAATTAACTACAGGTTAGAACATATCCATATCAACATGAAGTAGTAGGTGCAATTCACCTCAAACTTTTTTGTGGTAATATTTCTTTGTAAGGAAGTTTGCACTCCATGAACATTCTTTGTGCTCATCAGTATGTTGGTTATTATCTTGATCTCCTTTGTGATCAAAAGAACAGTGAAGTTCATTGCATAACTCATGACCATTTTGTAGTGCTATGATCCAGTGCTCTTTTACTTCTTACTCACGGTGTTCTCAATCACAATGTGCAAATGACTTAGAGGATAGATCTTTGTCACCATTTGATAGTAACTTTTATTGTTTTTGGACTATTTGTTATGATTCAATCACTATTTGACAATGTTCTTCCTTTCTCAGTCCTATGGGACAAAGGACAATTCACAATTTGCAACTCTCTGAGAATGATATTCCTTAGTGATCTCAGTCACCTAATTCAATGTGTTATCTTCTTCATTTCTTAGTGCTAACAATGCCTACACAATATTTTCTCAATCATAGTTACAGTGCTCCTTCATTTGAAGATATTATGTTGCTTAAATAGTAATGTTTCAATGAATTCATATTTTGTCTTGCAAACACCTTGTTGCACTTGTAGATTTTTGTTGTGTATAATATGTAGTCAAGATGCCTTCAAATGGAACTCTTTTGCAGAGGTAGTAGGATAACGATGTCAATGAAATAATAGTGTTAGTGAGAGGTATGATAGTAGATACACTAAGAATGTAAGGTATAGTGTTTTGACAGTAAAAGAATCATTTATTTGCTCAGATCTTGACTCTAGTTTCCTCGGTACATAAGATAGTGTATAATGTACTCTATTCCACAGAATCCACCTAATTCTATACCACCCATAGAAGCAATGACTGAGAGTATATGTGCCCTATATTTTGCATCCCAAATGTATCTTATAATGGTTTTCCACAATTAGGAAGAAGGTATGTCATGAAATGTTTGTGCCCACCCAAAACTAAGTCTTACAAAGAATGTTTGCACCTATACAAAATACCATAAGCTGCTTCAAAATACACATTGGCATCTTTATGATTATATACACAACATCTTTTTTTCCATAGTTTCAAAATACACATTTATGATAATATTCACACAACAAGAACCTTGAAAGGCCAAAAACCTTGCTCTCATTCTTCCTAGGTCACTCAAGAGCCTGTATTAGTATTTATGGGCTCTTTACTATAGCTTATCCACTGATGAGAAGGCTCCCCTCATTTTCTAATGGAATAAATTGTCATTTGCTTTGCTTGAATGTGTAATGTGATGTAGCATGTTCAATGTCACAATACACAATTTGAGAGCAGAATTTTGAGACTTGATATCCATAAAATCCAACTTTTTGCAACACAAAATGTAAAACCACCATCCCAACCAAAGCAACTTAGCTTTAATATGTACCATAACCAATGCTTTCCCACATGAATGGTGGAATTGAACTAACTTTTGGGCGTCCCTTTAATAGAAAACATACATAGACACAAACGATATGGTAGCTAGCAAGGAGAAAAAAAATGGACGATACATGGCTCCATGATAGCCCATCATCCTTGATACTCTCTTGGAGGAAAATCTTGCACACTCACCACATTTCTGAGGAAGCTTAAGTACTGTTTGTTGAGACAAGTTTGTGTCTGAACCAACTTCCTGAATTGCACTCGCATGCAAGGAAGGTACTTTCAATATTGTTATTGCTAACTGAGCACTCATCCTATCTCCCAGTTTTCTTCCAACTAACCGGTTATATGAGTGATTATTTCTCATTAAGGCATAAGAATATTTGGAAGTGGATTTTTATTAGATATTGTAGTTGCAAGTTCCACTTCGAATCACCAAAGCCTTCACAAAACCTTCTGGACAACCATCGCAACACCAGACGACTGTTGTTGGGCCTTCGTAGTGATGCAGGGAGCTTTCCTCGCATCACTGCAAAGGCCCACAATAGACGTGCGGTGTTGCAGTGGTTGCGTAGAAGGTTTTGTGAATGCTTTGGTGATTCAAAGTGCAACTTGCAACTACAATATCTGATAAAAAACCACTTCCAAATATGCTTTTGATGGATTTTCATATCCTCATCCAAAGCTCCAATTCACACACAAGCAGGAAGGATGCTTTCAAAGGTTGAGGAGTTGGGATTTACCCCCACTAGTTGCATTTTCTAAAAATTTTCTAAGGACTTTTCAAAAAAATCCATTTTGAACATATCCTTCAATCATGACATTCCATGATATCAAATTTCTTTGAAGCATTTTTTGAAAAAATTCAATTGCCTTGTCTATGCTTCCACATTTTCATATATGTGTAGCAGAGCACTTGTAACTACAACATATGACAAAAAAGTCCCTGTTGTTATGCTTTGAGGGATGTCCCTTCGTTATTACTAGATATCTAACATAGTGCACATTATTATAGTGCAAGCCTACTTTTTAGATTGTTTCATTTAGCATCAACAATATTCTCCACAAGATCATTGTCCCTATATAAAATGATGGAAATGGTTCACATCTCTTAGAAGAATTTCTCTTGCAACAATCTTGGAGATGAATTTAGATGTAGTGTGAAAATTAGAACATACTCAAAGGTTCTTAACAACTCTAATAGTTGTACCAGGGGCCATGTTTAACAAACCAAATGCAATTTCTAACTTTTCACTATGGTGATAGATAAATGATTCTTTTTTCTTCTATTCCATAGCATTAAGTAAAAGTATTGAATCTGGAAATACCCTGCTACCTTCATTTTCCAAGCCAATTTGTCCAATTTTGAATAGCTCTCCCATGTTTGTGGATGTGATCTGTCTCCTGCAATTTTTTAATTGATTTATCTTTCTACTGTGTTTGGACTTATTTTTATAAACTTGCAATATACAATGCACTTTTATTCTTTCTGAATTAAGACTAATAGTAATTTTGTTGGTTGTATTGAGGCACAACTTCATTCATGGCAGAAAAGGTAGACCCTGTTGCTCATATCAGATGACACATTGCATATAAAGGAGGAAAGATTCTAGCTAGGTTATTGTTGATTGTATTGAAGGAGAGAGCTTCATATATGGGACACGATCGACACTCTCCTTCTTGGACTCTACACGTTATAGCTTGCTCTAGGAATATTTCCCATGTTGTAGAAGTTTTAAGAGATGAAAGGGGCATGTGCTCACATTGAAGGGCTCCAAGCATGCGTTTCCATCATTGGAAAAGTTATTTGGAGAAGTTTATTTCTTGTAGTCATTTTTGTGCAATATTGTAACTTAGATTTTCAGTCTGATGACTGAAAATAAAAATTGTAATACTCTATTTCTAAGTTGTAACTAGAACACCTTTCTTTTATTAATAAAGTTCACTGATTTTTCTTTCTCAATGGCTACATCTTATTATGTGCAATTGATGATTGATGTGTATTTTTTTTTTCATGTTTAAATCCTCAAATATTAGCCAATTAAAATGACTAATTATACTACTAATTGATGTCAATTAATAATTAAATTGACTAAATATACTACCAATTGATAGAAATCAGTGAACAATGAATAAATATGACTAAATATATGACCTATGAAATAAAAATGACTAAATATACTACCAAATTGATCAAAATGATGATTAAAATTAATGACTAAATATACTACCAATGGATAAAAATCAATGAATAAAAATGACTAAATAAATGACTAGATTACAACAATCAATGAATAAATCAACGAACAAATATACTATGAAATCGATGAATCAAAACAACCAATAAATGACTAAAAATGGTTTAGTCATCAATTTGGTCACGCTATAAATGATTGTCAATAAACTACTAATGGTCACATGACCATGTTCAGTCATTTATAAACAATTTTTAGTAGTTTTTTCAGTCATATATTGTTGTTTCTATACTAGTGTATGGGGAGAACATCCATTATACTTTATGTTATAATTAGTCCTTACGGGGTCATCATGATTCCTTCTATCTTCTTCACTTGTACATTTTATTTCATTGCATCATTTCTCTTTTGAAGAGGGGTTTCTATTTCCCACTAGTTTTTTCTCCTTTAGTCCACTTTATGAGAAATGTGTACATGAGTACCTAACATGGCCTAGTAGTTGGGAATCATTATTAGTATATACATTATTCCCTAAGTTGCACTTAAGAGGGGGTGTTAGAGTAAATAGAGTCATTATCATACCTAGTTAGCTAATCATTTTTCTAGGATTAACTTATTCACACCTAGCTTAAGTTTACTTAGGTTTGTTTTCTTTTGTTTCATTCCATATGGTTGAGACATGTGTCCTCATAACTTGAGACACCTATTGTGTGTACACTTTTCACTTTCTCACCCACTTGTCAAGTGAGCTTACAAGTGTTCCACCTTTGGAGGAGTAGTTAGAGTTTCAATCCTACCTTGTCACCTCCTCCTCATTGCCTATATATGCAAGGCTTGATAATTATATTTATGCACTCATCATATTATATTGATAAACATACTATTATGTTCATAGTTTCACTTGTAGAAGGTTATCAAATTTGAGCTCCATGATCTTTGCATTATCCAAAATTCCCTATGTAAAATGACCTACCTAATAGAAATGACCAGTCTTGACACCCACCATGATAACATTGTTTAGGGGGAAACCTTGACTAGGGAGCAAGTGGAGACTTAAAATATGTCAGGGAAGTTCCTAATAGAGTGTCCAATATTCTCAAAAGTGTTAACCTATTAATGACCAACATAAGGAATATAATTTGTAGTAAAAATCAAGAGGTCCTAAAAATTACAATTGACAAAGAGAGTGAAAGGTGGAGCTATGAAATTATTTTAAATTTTAAATGGAATAGTAGAAGTTTAAGATCGATAGGTATTATTAGTGACACCAGGAAAAAGAATCCAAAAATATTTTAGCTCTTGGTCTATAACGGAACCACCAAAATAAACAACAAATCTAGTCTTCTTGATTGCTTGAAAAAGTGAAACAAAATGGACAAAATGGATCTTCACTTGATGAAATTCTATTTTTTTTATTATCATGGATGAGTTCTTGGGATTAACATAGACTTGTGATAGTAAACTATACTAAAAGAATATTAGTTTTAGGTTTGGAAATAATAAATGATAACCTATTAGACAACCTTGACCTTATTTGGTTTCAACCATGGTGGCCTTTACCTTGTCAAAATCTCATTAGAACTTTTGTGAAGTGTTCTTCAACTAATGAAGTTGTGGTCTTCAATGGATCAATCAAGAAAGATGCATCCACAAGAAAGTGTTAAAACATGAGGTTGCATGAAGATTGATGATTGATCAATGATTTACAATTTACAAGCACCTTGAATATATAGGAAAGGTGTGATACTTGGAATGACAACTACCCTTGATACAAACATTAAATGCTCAATGCAAAAAAATTAAATGCATAAGATAGCTATTAAATTCCTAAATGACTAAAAGTAAATAATGAGACATGGACCCATTATAACTGACTTCTAGAAATGACACCTAGGAATAGCTTAGCTCCTAAGTGAACTTATCATGTGAATAGATCCTCACTAATGAATAGTTAGGAAATAACACTATTCACACCAACACCCCCCCATAAGTGCAACTTAGGGAGTGCAGTTATTATGCAAATGATGCAATATGCACTATGAAAATGCAATATGGGTCCCAAAAATGAGGCCATGTTAGGTAATCATGTATAACCAATCTCTCACAAATAGAGAAAATGAGAAAACCGAGTGGGGCAAAACTCCTCTCCAAAAAAGAGATGCAATGCAAATCATGTACAAGTCATAGAATAAGTGATGTATGGAGGTCTCAACATCAATACCCCCTAAGAACTACATCTATCACAAAGATACAATACAATAAATAGCCTAGGCCCCATAAGAGGGAAATGGAGAGACTATGTAGCCCTCCCACAATGTATAATCACCTTCAAAATTGGTAAGTTCCTGAAGAAAAAACATGATCCACTGTTGAAAAACTTGTCTCCCTTCGCAAGAAACAAAACCAAGTATAAATATAGGAATGCTTCCCATTCTAGATAGTAATTTCAAGAAAGAAGCATAAATATGTATGATGATGTCTTTGAAATCTGCTCAAGTGTCTCGTTATCCACTAAAGATGAAGATGCCACAATCAAATTAGGTACATGACCAATCAAAGAAGGTGACAAACTAGGACTATGCTAAAATGAATGTCGAACAAGATCCAAAGACAATGATGGTTTGACAACAATTATGCAATTACTGTCATCAAAGAGGAGAGATAACTCCTCAAATGTTTCCAACAAATCTGAAATATGAGATTCTATAAACAAAGATGCAATATTTGATAAATAGGAATCCTAATAAGGAATATAATGAGATACTTGTTGCAATGAATCACTGGAATTTCTCAATGAATCACCAACATAAAATGAAAGGTCTTGTTGAATAGGAATGATGGGATTCTCAATCAATGACTCTACACAATGAATCAATGAAGGTGAAGGTACATCAACTGCCTCTGAAGGAGAAGAAGGAGCATATAAAGAAACCTTGTCATCCTCATCTGAATATTCAAAGTACTCTAAATAATCAAACTCCCGAATAGTATCATCATCATAGGGTATCTTGTTTGAAAAATGAAGAGGCACAAGATAGTTTGAAACAGGATCATCTAAGAATGGTTGAGTATCAGGATCTCCATATATCTCCCAAATTTTAGTCCAAAGAGTATGCTCGGACACTCAAAATGAACAATAACATTCAAAATGTCATCATCTACATGAGTAGCAATAACTCCTAAGACATGATCCCTTTTACAATTCTAAGAAAATTTCTTACTAGTTGTACCTAGAGGGGGAACAATATCATACAAATATGGAAACAAATGAAGCTAATGGAGATGTTTTAGGATGTCATCTCTCCATTGTTTATAGTTTCCCCTTTTCAACATAATCAATGAAGGATGAAATGAAAAATCCATAATGATCTATGATAAATCTCCAAAACTACAAAGACATTAACCTTCAACAACAATTAGAAACTCCCAAATATGATACACAACTGAAAATGAAGCCTTCCCAAAAAATAGAACTTCTCCAAATAGCAGTATGTCCAAGTAATCAAGTAGATGCCACAAGTTACAAAAAATCAATAGATAATACATTGGGTTGAAATTGGAAAAAGTTGCATGGATTGAATAATAGAGCTCTTGATCACCTTCACAATGCCATTGGAATCTCAAAAATCTGACAATTTGGTGAAAAGATTCAAGCTCGAGAGTCCAAAAGGGAATCTTCACTTCAAGCTGCAATAAATGTTGTCAAACAAAAAAATACTGACAAATGAACTCCACCACAGTGACGCTAACGAAATCATCTTTCCAATGATATCTCATTTGCAAAAAATGCCTCCTAAATAAAAAGTTATCTTAGTTTTAAAAAATCCTTAATTTGGGACAATTGTAGGCTAAAACAACACAAATCTTTAGCGCCTATCGGGCTAGCCATTGATCATTGATACGACCATAGGGTCTATAGGCACAAATTTGAAAAAGTCTACACCATCGGTTGAACAGTGGGTGGGTGGTGATAGGCAGTGGTTTGTGGGTGGCGCTGCTTCGCTTGGCACCTCCCGCGATAACCTTCAGGCTCCAGTAGGAATGTAGTGGACAACGGATGTTGCTCGATGGCAGAGGCTAGTAGGAGATTGCTAGCTAACGTGATGGGTTGGCAGTTGGGATAGTGGTAGATCGACCACTTCATAAATAGCCTCGACAACCTTCATTAAGTACCTACCAAAAAATTAATGGCTACAGACAACCTTGGTCCAAACAAAGATTTTTTCCATAGATAATTAAAAGCCATTGTTTAAATATAGTTCGCCAAACAAGATAAATTTTCCCGAAATTATTATTTTTTAACCTGCAAATGATTATAAACCAGTAGAATAAATAATTTTATTGTAGGGAGGGGGCCGATTTTTTCTTTCATGCACTGTACAGATCCATACAATACATAAATCTTTTAACTTTGCAAAAAACTATTAATGCCTCCCAAATGAAAGTTGTCGAATTTTGATAATTTGATAGGCGTTTTGGGGGTTTTGAACCTCTTGGATGCAATGATGAGGTCAAATTTGACCCAATCTACTCCATAAATCAACTACCTCCTGAATGACAACAACTAGCCCAAAATGCAAACCCTCAATAACTTGCAATAAATTCTCTCCTCAAGAAAAATCTCAACTCTCTAGTACGAGATAGACTTTTCAAGGCCTAAGCTCTGATATTATGTTGAAAATATTAATGAACCCAAATGAAGCTGCAATCTTCAATGAATCAACCAAGAAAGATATCATTGTAATTCCTAAAAAATTCTACCAAAATACAGTTAAGGACAAAACACAAATTTCAAATTTCGTTCACATATGCCTACAAAACTCTCAAAGTTTGCTACCAAAAGATGTACTACATTAGAGCGTACAACTCTTGACCAATTATAAACTATAATATTTTAGTTAGATACTAAATTGCTTAGACAATCAAGGGTAGGAATCAAACAGAGGCATGAAAATCCACGTCACCAAGGTAGGCTTGATTAGTTCCATGAACTTATCAATAATCACAGACTTAGTTCAAGTCACAGGTTACTCAAATAGAATATATATATTTATATATATATAGTATCTTTAAGTAATACTAAGAGAACAAGCCTAGGGGCCAGACCTAATTCCTCGGGGTCTTGTCTCTGACGGTCTTGCATACGTATATAATTTGCAAAGGAACCATAGTTCGACTTATTGAACTTGAACCAACTAAATTGACTGATAATCATATAAATTTTTTCAAACAAAGCAATATGATATGAGATCCAAAGCACATTTCTTGAATGCAAGATCAACAAAACAACATCACACCAAAAAGAAATTATAAATCTAAAGCCACTTCATTGTGAAGTACATAAGCAAATAAGTAATATAATCCAACAAAGATTTGTTTTTTTTTCTTCGCAGGTCAAAAATAGCAAACTATATGAAAATTGAACAAAAGACTACTTTTCTCAAAGATAGTGGCCTATGAGTTCCTGAAAAGAAGCTATGAATTGGAACCATTACTTATTTATGTAGTTCAAGTCCACAGCTGCAATGTGCCAAAATTACCGGTAGAAAGACAACCCGGAAAAGATACATTAAAATTCAAGACAATGTAATCTGAGAATGTGGCAAACTAAGCTTGTGAGTATTATTAATGTGACCACAGAGATATTTGAGCTAAATAAAAAAATAGGATAGAAAGATGTGAGACAATGATTCCTACATTTTCCCAACAGCAATGACTGCAACTTTTAAATATGGCACTTTCTAGCCTTAAAGGGAATATAATCATTATTAATTTATAGATATATTAGTATGTAGGGTGTAACTTGAGGGTGTAATTCTTTCCTTACAGGGCACTATACCTTCCAAGCATTCGAAAGCATTTCAGTAATGTTGCATTTTTTTTTCTTCACAATTCCATTGCTTAAATCCCATCATATTACATGAAGGTGAATTGACTTGGGCTTTACAATGACATTGGGGACTGCAGAGAAAAAAAATCTGAATCGTTCTCTAAAAATATTGAAAAATATTCAAATGAAATTCAACAAAAAGAATATATTTCCTATTCCAGCCCTTCTGAAACAACAATATGGACATAACAATCAGACACACATTGAATAATATACAGATATATGAAAGTACATATAATACAATGAAAAATAGGAAGTTTTAAAACCACATTTTACTAATACAGTCCAATAAAGTACTCATTCCTATTCGCATGGAGCTCTAA
Organism: Sequoia sempervirens; assembly: GCA_007258455.2. Taxonomy (NCBI): domain Eukaryota; kingdom Viridiplantae; phylum Streptophyta; class Pinopsida; order Cupressales; family Cupressaceae; genus Sequoia; species Sequoia sempervirens. Next base: position 43,112 of record VDFB02261281.1, on the reverse strand, counting down.
ATAAATATAATCCCTGTTGTTTCATAATGCCATTTGAAGATGCTAAATTCTAAATATGATATAGTTGCATAGCTGACTGCTCCTATTAATAATCTATAGTTTAGGAATATTTTCAATTATAGAATAGAAAGTGCTTAAGTAAAACATAAGAATATAAAGTTTAATTAGGGAATGCTGAGAAAATAACTTTAAAAAAAATAGATATAAATTTAACAACAAGAAAATATTTCAGTCAAAATATCATTCACAAAATCCATAAAGTTGCATTTGGGATACTGAGATTCCAAATTCCTCTCAAAGCAATAAGGTTGCTTATAATTCTCACGATTACTTAAAAAGAAGGTGAAAAATAAAATGAACCCAAGATTCCACTCTGTTAACTTCATTTTGAGGTTGCTTATAAATCTTGTATATAAATGCACCCGGTATTACAATAATATTATATATGGGACAACCAAAGATAAGCGCTCATAACCAATGCCTCCAGATTCTTTATATTTTCTCGCAAAAGATGTCGTGGCTTCTTCGAGAAATCCATGCTGTTACATTTTGCAACATGAACTTCACCTCCTCCAAGGCTGTTCCTTCGTGTTAGCCGATGGGATTCGAACCTACCTCAACTATATTTTCTCTGGAACAGAATTTGGCAATGGCTTCAGGCCACAAAATTTGGCAAAACGTGTGAATGATAAAGTTCTCCCGCCATTTCATCTCGGTTTTATGGCTCGCCCGTTAAAAAACTTGACTGTAAATTTGTAGAGGGAAATAATCATATCTCGAATGAATGGAAAAAGTTATATGCTGAAAATGAGTACGAGATTGAAGTGCAGTGGCTTTGGTTGGAGGTTTTTTTTTTTTTTTCCTTTAGCGTAAATTTCATCCTCTTCCCCCATCTTCCAAGCTTTCTCCATATTCATATTTGAATCTAATTCGGACCGTGGACCAGCCCTCCGTCTCGTCCTTCACATTATGCGCCTGAATGGTTTTTTTTTTTAACACAAACTGGCAAATCAATGCGTCCCCGTTTCCCAACAGAACACAATTAAGGGGTAGGAAATCACTAAAGATTTCTTCCTTGCACAAGACGCCTACCCACTCTCGTCAACATTAGGGGAAAGGTACCACTAGTCGCCAGGGCTAACTTTGCGCATTCGTGCAGAGTGTAAAATAGGTCTGATTTCAATTTTTTTTTTTTGGCTTCTTCGTAAGTGAGTTAGGACCTTAAAAAGAAAAAATTGGCTTTTGGCTATTTAAAACGCCCCTTGTGGAACCCGTAAAGGGAAAGGTGCTAAAAAAAGGTGTTTTTAAACCTCCGTCCCCTACATCTTCATTATTTCGCCCATACCCGTTCATTATAAATCCATTTTTTTTTTTTTTTTAAATGCCTATTTACAATTATCAATTAACCTATTTCAAGTTACGTTTGTATGTGGGCCCGGTCAACATATCACGTGGGTTCGCTAGGAGGTGGTCACTTTAATCTCAACCTCATCACATTACATTGTTAATCACGTGCCCCATATGCCTTCATCAAAGCACGCATATGAGTTAATCATGTGCCCCATATGCCTTCATCAAACCAAGTGTATGAGTTAACCTAACCGTGGGTTGCTGGGCAGCTTTAAGCCCTAAACTCATCATCTCTTGTGGATTTTTCCAGACCTTTTGTGGCTGTCTCCTCTCTCCTGCTGTTGACGCGAGCTCCTACGACCATGGCGACATCCTCCAGCTCCCTTCTGTTGCAGGTAACGTCTCCACCTCTCTTCACTTGCAAGATTGTTTGTTCAATAGTGGGTTTTTGTTGGCATCGATGGTGTTTGAGTGCATTTTGGTGTGTTTAAAAATCATTTCTTTGTATGGCATTAAGGGTTTGATTGTAATCATTTCTATTTACATGTGACTGATATAAATTTGATCCCTCATGCATTATTTTGTCTATGGCATCGAGGGTTTGACTACTATGCCTTTTTTTGACATTATTCTATGAACTAATCACATGTAATGTGATTTAAACAAAACATTGACCTAAATTTTGACTAAGTATAATCATGAAATTTAATGGCTATATAATCTTGAACTTAATCTTGTTTTTTTATGTAATCTTATATGGAGCTACATAAAAACGCTCTCCACCTCTCTTCACTTGCAAGATTGTTTGTTCAACAGGATTTTTTTGGCGCAACGATGTTTGAGTGTTGTGATTTCTTTTGACATTATTCTATGAAGTAATCTCATGTAATCTGATATAAACAGAACATTGACAAAATTTTGACCAAGTCTAATCAAAAATTTAATGGGTTTATTGTCAAACACCGGTATAATCATGAAATTTTCTGGGTTTTCGCTTTTCCAAATTATTGAGGGGTTTCAGGATATTGGTTAATGGGGTTTTCTATTTCTAATTATAATATGCACATGAAATTAAATGGGTATACAAATTTTGTCCCAATTTCTAAACCGGTTTTAAGATTACAATTTGAAGACAATTATATATATATATATATAGTTAAATCGTAGGTTCTCATCACATGAACAAATATATATATATATATATATATATATATATATATATATATATATATATATAGGTTCATGTGATGAAACCCTACACGACTTGATATGATGAAACCCTACACAACATGAGGCTTGATATATATATATATATACACGACATGACTATATATATATGTGTGTTTTTATCAGATTGTATATATATTTGTAGACAATTAAACCCTACAATGACACGATGAATCCCTACATATATATATATATTTGTTCATGTGATGAAACCCTACACGACTTGATATGATGAAACCCTACACAACATGAGGCTTGATATATATATACATGACATGACTATATATATATATTAATCTGATAATAATATGTCATTGTATGCAAAAATATACTTTTATAGCATGAGGCTTGATATATATATATACAATAATGCCTTGTAGTGTTTCATCATATCAAGCCGTGTACGGTTTCTCCATGGCCTCAATCAACCCTTTCTTTTTTGGTATCTTGGGGATGTCAATTTTGATATCATTTTTGATATATATATATATATATATCAGAATAAAAATTTATAATCTTATATAGATATCTGATATAGATATATATCCATATAACACTACACATATGTAATCTGATATAGATATATATCTATATAAGAGTGTACATATGTGATCTGATATATATATATAAATATATTAGATTATATATGTATAATCTTATATGGATAATAGAGGTGAAAATCAGGAAGAAAACCGCGAGAGATGATGAGTTTATGGCTTAAAGTTTCCCAACAACCCGCGGTTAGGTTAACTCATACACATGGTTTGATGAAGACATATGGGGCATGTGGTTAACTCATACACGTGCTTTGATGAAGGCATATGGGGCATGTGGTTAACAATGTAATGTGATGAGGTTGAGATTAAAGTGACCACCTCCTAGCGGACCCATGTGATATTTTGACCGGGACCACATACAAACGTAACTTGAAATAGGTTAATTGATAATTGTAAATAGGCTTTTTTTCATTCAACGAACCATTATAATCAGACATAAATGGCCACTGCAGTATGAAATGACTGATTGTTTAGCAAGAAAATTCAAATTTGAAAGTCAATCACCACAATTCAATGCATTCAATATACACATTCAAATGATTTTATAAGAGGGAATTTCCAGTGTCATTTTCATTACGAATTCTCCTATGCTTTCACTAAATATCCTTTGCAAAATTTACCTCAGTACATATAACAAAACAAAAAAAATATTATAATTCATATATATGACTTAATTTATGCAAGCCACCTATTTTGTCAATTAGAGTAGATATAAATTTGATTTCCTATAAGCCACGACAAAACTCAGGCATAATTGGCCACTATAAAATGAAATGACATTGTTTCCCACGAAGATTCAATTTGCACATTCCAATGATTTTATAAAAGGGAATTTTTAGGGTCATTCCCTGTATATCCTCTGCAAAATTTAGAGCTTACTAAGGCTACCTATATAAAAGGGAGCTTATTCATGTCGGTACACCCGGACTAACTAAATTCATGTTTTTATTTATCAATATATTGGATTTACATTTATGTTGTTTGTTTCATTATTCAATATACTCTTTTATATTTATGTACTCAGTGTCTACATTATTTTCAGGCATACAAATTATTCAATTTTCAGTTAGCTGTTCAAATGAGCATTATCCATTATGAATCATATCACAACATACAATGATATGGCTTACTTTGTTTTCTTCCACTTATTTTATGTGTTTCAATAATCAGATTACATATTTGTATATACATATACATGTACATGTATATGTATATGTACATTTATATACATGTACATTGTATATGTATATGAATGTACATATACATATACATGTACATGTACATGTATATGTTTATACAAATACATATACACATGCATATGCATATGTATGTATGAATGTATATGTATACGTGTAAATGTATATACATAGACATGCATATTTATATAGATATACATATATTTATTGAAAGTCGTGGCACAAAGTTGTTTGAGGGTGCATATTGTAGTACATATTAAATGTACTTTACTGAAGGTTTGAGAAATGTGTAGAAAGATTTCGAAGAATACGTTTGTTCTCAAATATTTCTACACGCTTGTTCTCAAATCTTCTATAAAGTACATATAATGTGACCTACAATACACACCCTCAAACAGTTTTATGCAATGGTTTTCAATAAATATATGTATATGTACATGTATATGCATATAGATATACATGTATACACATACATATACATATATATATGTCCTCTCTATTGCACTCTGCCATGTAGGGTGCCATCATATGCAATACACACTGTTATTTTTAGTTTCGTACTAAGGATCAAAACATTGTGGATTTTAATGCTCCAATAAAAACTCTTATTGTTGTGCATGCAATATTTTAAGGATGATTTGATGTGGGAATGTTAAGAGTACTGAGTACTACCCCCGTTTACTACAATTATTTTCCAGGCAATCGGGCACATGGGGAGGTGAATCAAGTATGTGGATTATCAACATACAAATGAAGCTATGTTTGTTAACACAATAAAATCTATAGGGACATTTTGCTTTGAATGCTTGATGATATGTTTACATTTTCTAATATACATATGTTCATAAATATATAGTTTTCTTACAAATGCTTATTTGATTGGACGAATATATTTAACTACATTGGTCTCTTAATGGCAGGCATGCGAGGACTTCTCCGCAATCAACATAAGACATTCAACGTTAATGACAGGTAAAGTCTACGACTTTACTTTGGCAATGACCTAGTAATATTGAAAAACGTGTCTTTTTTATATATATGGCTGAAAGTTAAATGAATTGAGTAATAGTATACAATAATTATGAGATTAGTTAGTATTATATTAATTATATATCTGCATGTATATATATATATAGATAGGTATATATGTACATACATATATATGGTTATGCATATATGTATGTACATATATAGCTATATGTGTGTGTGTGTGTGTGTCTATGTGTATACATATATAATTAATCTGATAATTAACATGTAGTTTTGTTAAATTTTGATACTAATAATTGATAAGAATATATCATTGTCTACAAATACAATGATTACAATTTGATATGTTCTTATCAGATTGTATGTATATATATAGTTATATATATACATACAATCTGATAATAATATATCATTGTCTACAAATAAAATGATTACAATATGTAGGAAATGATATGTTCTTATCAAATTGTATGTATATATACTTATATAAATACATACAATTTGATATAATATATCATTGTCTACAAATACAATGATTATAGTTTGCAGACAATGATATAATCATATTAGATTGTATATATATACATACAATCTGATAAGAATATATCATTGTCTGCAAATACATATATACAATCTGATAAGAACATATCATTGTTTGCAAAGAATGTATCATTGTCTACTAGGAGGTGGTCGCTTTAATCTCAACTTGGCCACATTACCTTGTTAACCACGTGCCCCATATGCCTTCGTCAAACCACACATGTGGGTTTACCTAACCATGGTTTTCCGGGCATCTTTAAGCCCTAAACCCATCATCTCTCACAGATTTTTTGGTAGGTTACTATTTGCAAACAATGATATATTCTTATGAGATTGTGTGTGTATATATATATATATACATACAATTTGATAAGAATATATCATTGTCTATAAATATATATATACAATCTTATAATATAACATATCATTGTCTGCAAAAAATATATCGTTGTCTACAAATTGTGTTTGCAATCAAAGTTTTGTGATTATTTTTATTGAAAAACACTGAAACATAGTGTGATTAGTGATACCACATAAAATAGAAGGCTGAAACCCTCATCAAATATATAAGAGATACAAATTTTAGGTTCCAATAACAAACAACAACAACATTAGGACATTTTATAATCATATCATAGTTATATTTTGAATCAAACTACAATAATTGATTGGGTGGTGTGAGAGAAAAACATGGCTGGAACATACTTGAAACATATGAAAATATTACTCAAAGCTTGTATTGAACTTCTCACCTTAAACATATGTGAGGTTTGAAACATAATTACAACAACATTATCACATCTTATAATCATATCACAGTTATAACTTGAAACAGATAAACATATCTGATTTGCAAACCAGATCACCAAAATATATTGCTACATTGATAAAAAAAAATTCAATATGCACATAATCAATTGTCCATATTGCTAGGAAAAGGAGGTGGTGTGAGATATCCGCTAATAGCTGAGTCAGGTCCACTTGTAGGAGGTGATGCTTGGTTAATACCTCCTTGAAGGCATGTTGCTATTTGAGCAAGCAATGCCTGGCTTGCATCTGCAGTCAATCCCATTTGTTGTGAGCCACTCCCAACTTGCATATTTTTTATCGCTGTAAAAGCTGGTGACAAAATGCTCATCATATCAAGCAGGATAGGATGTTGGGAGGGTATAGGATCCCCCACTGCAGACTTACGTTTTATCTTCTCTTCTTTTTTTGCTTTCTTTTCTACTGCCTTTTGTAGAGGTTCGGCCTTGGCCTGCTCCTGTCTAATCACTAGTAGAATTTGGCAAATAAATGACTACATGACTAAAACTTTTAGTCACATGACTAACACTAGTAGTATTTGGAAAATAAATGACTAATTTGGTCATCGGGTAAATCATAACTAAATGACTAAATATATGACAAATAAAAATGACTAAATAAATGACTAATATTAGACAAATAAAAATGACTAAATAAATATTAACTAAATAAATGTGCTTATTATTAAAATCTTGGCCATAATTTTCATTTTAATAAACATATTCTAAAACCTTCGTCAAGACCTTATTTTCAATCACAGCTTGCAATAATTAATAATAAAATATTACAAATAAAATTACTAATAAATATTTTGTGGGATAAATATTTTGTTTTGTGGTGTCATCATATGAACACCAAAGTTTCTTCTAAATTGACGAAAAACTACCAAATTATAAAAATTAACAAAAACCATAAGAGAACCTAAAAAACTAAAACCCAAAAGCCTTGAAAAATTAAAAAATAAACAAAAGGAAGAGAAAAAACAAAAAATAAGAATAAGAAACCAAATAATCTAAGAGGAAAAAGGACCATTTTTTTTTTTATAAACATAATTTTCATTTTAATAAACATACTCTAAAACCTCTGTGAAAAACTTATTTTCAATGTAGCCCACCAAAATGGAGTAGTGAGTCGAAACCTTATTTTCAAGGTAGCCTGCCAAAATGGAGAAGTAAAGCATACTTGATTTTGGATTGCAACCTTTGCCCATTTTTCCGCATCAGACACGATTTGTGCAAAGTCTTGTGGTAAGTCACTTTCCATGGTTTCAATTAATTTTACTTTTCAAATATGTACGTAGTCAGACCATATGATCCATATGATCCATTCTTTTTAATAATTTTACTAGCTGCTTGTTGACTAATAGTGATTATGTTCTTTTTTAGGCTAATTATGGAAAAGAAGATCCATCTTGTGTCGCATAAGTTAAGGATTTATATAGAGAACTTGGAATCGAGGTCTATTTATTCTTTTCTTTTCTATTTTGAGATGTTAAAAGTGATCTTTTCTTTTCGAAGTTTCCACTATCAAATTCCATAGTTCACAAGAGAACTTACTTTTATCTATAAAAATGATATTTAAAAGAGATATGCAGATTGAGTTGTCTATACAAATTTTAGAATTTGAACTCTTAAAATTAGCTTCCACTTTCTGAGGGGGCATGCAAATCACTTTTGAAGTTGAGTGTAAAAAACAGAGTAGCACGTAAAGAAAAAGGATGAACAATAATAAAGTGAAAAGTGGCTCTTCTTATATCAACCATGTAGAGTACAATGAAAGGAGTGCAGTGATGGTAGGTGTAGCACCCCTTTGAATCGGTCTCTTTGGATTTCTGTGTAAGTGCTATTTGATATTTCATTGTTAATTGTGCCATTGAGTTATGTGAGCAGTAGAAAGAGGATGTTATTTGATTTAAGAAGTTTAAATTGAAAATTTTAGTATTTGCATATATATATATATATATAATACTTATTCAATTATTCTTGAACATTGAATTAATTCCTTCATAAAATTAATAAGAGAAATATAAGTCCTCTTTATTTCATCTAGAGATTTCTAATAAAGTAAAATACTAATAATAATAATAATAATAAATAATGTCAAATAAAAAAAACATTATTATTATTATTATTATTACTAAAATAATATAAATAGTAGTTGGCAGTTTTGTGTCAATAGTTCCAGAGACTAAGGCAAATGAAAATACATTTAATATTATTAATGTATGTCATTAAATATGTTTAAAAATATGAAATTTAATAATATTCAAAATAAATAATGTAGAAGTAAACAGTATATATATATTGATATACTAAAGAAACTTAGAAGAGCATCTAAGAAGTACACCTGCCTGACATGAGCCCTCTGCCTACCTTCAATATATTCCTTCTAGTTCACGTGTCTTGTTTAAGCACCCACATTTTGTCAAAAAGTTCACAGTTCTCAGGGTGGACCTCCTGAACCTTTGCAAATTTGAGGGAGAATTCTTAAGATCTCCTAGCTTCTTTTGATCCTGTCTTAGCCACAACACTTGAAAATAATAGGAATTTTAAAGGTTTAGATAACCCCCCGTATTCTATCGCTGTTGCTGCTCTTGAAAATAAATTGACGTTTAATGACAGTCTTTCACTAAAAAAAAATAAAAATTACCATCAAGAATCCAATAATGAACACAATTAGGTTTTAACAATTACGGTATCCTTTACCCTGTGTAGTTAAAATAAATAGCAGCAGTAAGTAAATGTCTTGAATATGTAAAATACCCAGTTGCCTTCATCTGTCAACCGTTTCCTCAAACTATAACCGTTTCCTCAAACTATTGCATAGATCTTTTGTCCCTGTGAATGTGATTTGTCTCTTAATAAATCTACTTCCATGCAGTTATGAATGTGATGCCATATATACCTCGCCCCACACTTAAAATAATAAATAAATCACAATCAAAGATTATACACCTGATTTATAACATCCATAATGTGAGTTATCTGATTTCTAATAATCAGATTTAATGTATACTCTAAACTATTAATAGTGTTCATGGTATTAGGATTTAAGTTTAAATATAATGTTTATCTAGTGCTTAGGTAGCATACAAATAAATCACTATTCTAATTTAATTTATTAATCTTTGATGTATAAATAATCAGAAAATGCTTAATTTTATTGTCAGTAAATTAGAAAACTGTCAAAGTAAATCTTATATATTGATTTCAAAATTTGCTCATAGGAAATATTCTAATTTAATTTATTAATCCTTGGTGTATAAATAATCAGTAAATGCTTAATCTTACAGCCAATAAATTAGAAAAAAACTATCAAGTAAATCTTGTATATTGACTTCAAAATTTACTCACAGGAAATGAACATGTAATATCTAGCTGTAAATGTGGTACTCTGCTCCCATATCCAGTAATGCCTTTGTCCCCATCTTTTAAAACTAAAAGAAATAAGGATCAAATAATCATCAATCAAGTCTTAAGAAACACAATTTAATGAACATTTTGGAGATCGTTGTGTTCAGATAAATTCAATATAAATCTATTTTACAGTTTAAATGGCTTTTAAGATTTCCAGCTGTGTCTTTAATTGAATAATGTCTAGATTGCTTCCAAGGGACAACAATGATTTACTCCCCTTTTAACTATTTTAAATTTTTATTATTCTTCTCACGTCGCATTTCTTATCCTTCAAACCATTATAAAGAGACCCACGTATATGTGGGGAAATTAAGAATAAGGGATGGATAATATAAAATTAACTTAATTTTAAAAGAGTAGGGTTAATGAATTCTATGCATTTTCCAAGGGAGCCCTTCAAGAAAAAAAAGAAAATAATCATTCTAAGAATAAAGAAAATAAATAAAATAACAAAAAATAAAGAAATGTTTCCTTCTCCCCCGTGAAGGAGAGGAAATTTATATTTAGGTAGAATTAGTATTTTTTTTTAAAGAAAAGAAAAGAAAGAAGGCTCTTTTATTTCTTCCCATAGAAAATAAATTTAATCTTTATGAGCAAATAAGGTCATTCTTTTATTTTATTTTATATATATATATATAAACTGCCCATTATCCATGTATTTAAATATAGATATAAATAAAAGGAATTAGTAGATAATTTAATAAATACTTTTTATATAGATAATGGATTTTTATTTATTTATTTTGGTTTAACTTTATTAGGGTTAAGGGGGGGATATTAATATATTAAAATCAGGAGGGGTATCAATACATCATCATTAATGTTAATGATTATATTGATTATAATAATAATATCAATTGTCCCGTATTAGGAACATTAGATAATATGTATCCAATCAAATAAATCTATAGTTTAAATGGTTATTGAGTTAATTTCTTGGAAATCATGAGGAATCAAAGTGTTTGGTTTGTGTCATTAATGTAGTGTAATAGATCATAAACTTATATAGTGTCATTTACTTTATTATTTCTCTTTGGAGGTTGTAATTTACAAAATACTGGATGAAGGTATCATATTTGAAATGTATCCCTTAATGTCTCTTTATTAAGAGACGTCATCACTTCAAGTATCAAGACAATTCTAATCAATTCATATCATTACCACTGAAAGTGTGAGAGTTGTCACTATGTTTATTGTGGGACTAATCTACCTTCAATTTAAGTTATCAAAATAGGTCATAAATATGGGTTGGGAATTTTACTATGATACTTGCCCTATCTTCACTTTAGTTGTCTAATTAGTTGAGTTCAATGGTAATGACAGCTAGTTAATTCATGAATATCAACAAATGTCTTCCAATTGTGAATTGAATGGACTCATTAATTATTGAGTGTAATGATGTTTCAATGTTATTTAAATATCTTTGAGGAGTGAATTTTTCCTTGATGTGAGCTTCTTTGGGAACCCAAGTATTTACGTACCCTCCAGTTGTGAGCATATGAATATTTGTGTCATAGAATCCCTTACTTTTCATTTGTATTCCTTTGGAAGCAGTCACCTTGTATGTGGTCATTGAGTTTGTTGTATGATATGTTTTGGTTGACCTCGTGATTTGGTCTTATGATCGTTCTTCTTGTATGTCTTGGTCATGGGTCCTTTCTTGTCATCTCCTAGCATGGGGGGTGGACCTTCGGGTCCACGCGGTCGGGTGGAACGTGCTATGCACCCCATTGGGTCCCCAATTTGAGTTCATGTCGATGCAGTTAATCTAGGACTCTACCTCAGTTCTTTTGTACCATGTTCCATTATGTAACCTTGTATTGGATGCATCTTTTCCTCTGCACGATAGGATGCATATGGACTCCAGAAGTAATGTAAGTTACTCCTGAAGTAATGTAATGTACTCCTAAAGTGATGTAATGTACTCCTAAAAATAGTTGTAATGTATTATTCTATCTTTGTAAACCTTATGTGATAGCCATTATCTGATATGTTGTATCTGTAGAAATATGCTCCACCATTGTATTATGGATCTGTGAATTGAATTCTTATAAAATGGTGTATCGTTTTATTCGCATGTGATCATTAATGATTGTATGTTATCATTATTGGTCTCAAATTTTCATTTGCTTTCATTTGATTAAGGTTTCAGAATTGTAATGACCGTATCGTGTACCCAAGAGGATGTGGATGAATTAGTAAATGTATAATTGCTTTCATGTAACAAATTTACAAGCTTATCTTACACAATGTTTTGCTTTTAAAAGAAAAAAATAGTGTGACATTATGTTGTCCTTTGGGGTCAACACGACGGGGCATTATAGTAGGGGTTTAACGTTTACAGTGCAGTGGAATAGTAGTTCAGTTGTACAGTAGATGTCATCCTACTTTGTTTGAGAACTCTTACTGAATTCCCAAAAATAGGAGTTCCGAAATGACGCCAACAACAAGAGATGATTCATAGGTCCTATGAAAATCTCTAACTTTTTGGCTCCCCTTTGATACTTTTCTGCATACTTACAGATTACATCTCCATGATTAATATGGACTGGAAGGGTTGAAAGGGCACATGTTAGTCTTTTCCATTTATTGGGCAATAAAGAGTTTGAAGTGACTGAAAGAATCAAATGTAGCTCTTTACTCTAGATGCTTTATTCTCATTCGGTTATTAATATATCTAGATATAAACCATGATGACTTAAATTAGAACTAGAAGAAATCTCATGAAAACTACAAGAAGAGATTAGTGATTAGATGAATCATGGAAATGAAACCAACTCCATAAGCCACAACAAACAAAATATGCAATGCAAATGAGAATACAGGCCTTCAAAGGATTTTTCATGGATAAAGAATCATCCTCCCTTAGATCTCTTGTGAGAATGCCTGGAAGCTCTTCAGTTATCCACAATATCCACATGCTATGAGCTCTGATACAAAGATTGTGCATAGTTCTTCTCAGCTTATTCAATTTGGTGCTATTATTTTTATCCTGTGACTTAGGCTTCAAACCAAACCCTCTCATTAGTATTTGTCTTCCAGGACTGTCTAGAAGAGGGTAATCAAAATCAGTACTGGAGTATCTGAAAGTGGAAGATCCTTTCCCTCAAACTAAAGCTTTGTTCTCGACAAGCCAGAGCTGAGACAAGCCAAGAACTAGTGGAAGGGAAGTTGAATGAAAACTGAGAGCAACTAAAAGCCTTCCTAAGAAAAGTTCCCTTTCCACTATAACTATCAGTTCTAGTGTCTCCTTGTTCATTTTTTCTAGCATCTCCTCATTTTTCATTTCTTGATAGAGAGATTTTAAAAGATGTGCAAGATGTTCTTCAATCTCAACAATCAATGTTGAGATAAAATGGAAGCATTGATCTTGCAAATAAGGTGCTAAATCATTTATCCTTGAAGGAGATTTATATGCATGAAGAAAACTTAGGAGGTCTTCCAAAATATTCTTGGATCCTTCATCTATGGTATCTTTTATTTGACTAACCTCAGTTCCAAAATAAGCGTTAAGGCGACCAAACCAGTTTTCATCATTTGTCATCATAAATCTAAAACTCAACCCAGGTAAATTGACACTTTTTAGGTCTCCTCTCTTAACAAGCCAACCCTCACTAGTAGTTAATTTGTGCAAATGGGTTTCAATGTCTTTGTAACTTACTAGAGATGTAACTATGGCTTCAAGGAATTTACCAACCTTAACTCTAGTTGACCTCCACCCTCATGCTCTTGTTTCAATTCAGTTTCTTCCCAACCCTACAAATCACAGACTAATAAATGGTAAGCCTTGAAATCATGGAACAAAAAAATACAAGAGACAGAGCAAGCATACAACATTAAAATTGTGACTTGGAGTAGTAAAAGAAAAGAAGTAGTAGGCAATTTGATATACAATCAAAAAAGGGCATTTTATGAGGCTTCCTTAAGGAAGCAAATTAAAAAATTAAATAAAATCATGCTTCAAATTCCATTTAAATGTTCAGTTGTATAGTAGATGTCATCCTACTTTGTTTGAGAACTCTTACTAAATTCCCAAAAATAGGAGTTCCCAAATGACGCCAACAACAAGAGCTGAATCATAGGCCCTATGAAAATATCTAACTTTTTGGCTCCCCTTTGATACTTTTCTGGATACTTACAGATTACATCTCCATGATTAATATGGATTGGACGAGTTGAAAGGGAACATGTTAGTCTTTTCCATTTATTGGGCAATAAAGAGTTTGAAGTGACTAAAAGAATCAAATGTAGCTCTTTACTCTAGATGCTTTGTTCTCATTCAGTTATTAATATATGCAGATATAAACCATGATGACTTAAATCAAAACTAGAAGAAATCTCATGAAAACTGCAAGAAGAGATCAGTGATTAGATGAATCATGGAAATAAAACCAACTCCATAAGCCACAACAAACAAAATATGCAATGCAAATGAGAATACATGCCTTCAAAGGAGTTGTCATGGATAAATAATCATCTTCCCTTAGATCTCTTGTGAGAATGCCTGAAATCTCTTTAGTTATCCACAATATCCACATGCTATGAGCTCTGATACAAAGATTGTGCATAGTTCTTCTCAATTTGTTCAATTTGGTGCTATTATTTTTATCCTATGATTCAGGCTTCAAACCAACCCCTCTCATTAGTATTTGTCTTCCAGAATTGTCTAGAAGACGGTAATCAAAATCAATACTGGAATATATGAAAGTTGAAGATCCTTTCCCTCAAACTGAAGCTTTGTTCTCGACAAACCAGAGCTGAGACGAGCCAATAACTAGTGGAAGGGAAGTTGAATGAAAACTGAGAGCAACTAAAAGCCTTCCTAAGAAAAGTTCCCTTTCCACTATAATTGTTGGTTCTAGTGTCTCCTTGTTCATTTTTTCTGGAATCTCCTCATTTTTCATTTCTTGATATAGAGATTCTGAAAGATGTGCAAGATGTTCTTCAGTCTCAACAATCAATGTTGAGATAAAATGGAAGCATTGCTCTTGCAAATAAGGTGCTAAATCATTTATCCTTGAAGGAGATTTATGTGCATGAAGAAAACTTAGGAGGTCTTCCAGAATATTCTTGGACCACTCATCTATGGTATCTTTTATTTGACTAACCTTAGTTCCAAAATAAGCGTTAAGGTGACCAAACTAGTCTTCATTATTTGTCATCATAAATCTAAAACTCAACCCAGGAAAATTGACACCTTTTAGGTCCCCTCTCTTGACAAGCCAACCCTCACTAGTAGTTAATTTATGCAAATGGGTTTCAACATCTTTGTAACTTTCCAAAGATGTAACTATGGCTTTAAGGCATTTACCAACCTTAATTCTCTCACGTAGATCTGCAAATCCATCAACTATTATTTGTTTCATCCTACTAACAAACAGGCTTTCAAAAATTTCATCCCATAGACTCTTTGAGTGCTTCAAAACAATCTCACATACGCATTGGCATGGAAACTCAACATTTGAACCAAAAACCATTTTTAGCCACTCCAAGCTCCCTTAAAATGCATCCAGATTGTCCAATGTGTCTCTAATCAATGTCTCATTCTCTACAAGTTCCTTGCCACTTTTCACAAGATCAAGCAAATACTTTCCCCCAAGCCTATCTGTAGAGAGAATATCATCTGCACATGTCTTAAGCCATGCTAAGCAAGACTTTGATATAAATCACTTAGAAAAATCATTATGGTAGCTTGTAGCTTCTCTCTATGAGATTTCCACAACTGCAGCTCATTTTCTGGGTTTGGAATCCCACCAAACAACTGTGATTCAGGTAGCACTGCCAACACAGTCTTATAAAAAAGAGGCAAATCATTTAGAACCTCCAAGAAGAGTTCCCCAGCCTGACATAGCATTTCCTATATGAATCTTACCACATTATAGAAAATGGAACTGACTACCCCCACCTTATCAATCTATCAGTCGGATGTGTCTTCTGGTTCCAGCAATGCGTCGACGATTTTGTTTTTTCATTAGCGTGAGGATCTTCTATCGGCGGGATGAGGTCTCTTGTTCCTGCGATGGTTCGATGGGGATGTCGTCGGTGGAACTCCACCGGCGACATCCCCAATAGACCATCACGAGAACAGGAGACCTTGTTCCACTGATGACATCCCCATCGGACCATCGCGGGAATAGGAGACCTCATCCCACCGATAGAAGATCCTCACGTTGATGAAAAAATAGAACTGTTCCACCGATGACATCCCCATCAGACCATCACAAGAACATGAGATCTTGTCCCACTAATAGAAGATCCTCATGTTGATGAAAAAATAGAACTGTTCAACTGATGACATCCCCATTAGACCATTGCAAGAATGAGTAGACCTCATCCCACTGATAGAAGATCCTCACGCCGATGAAAAAATAGAACCGTCGACACATCGCTAGAACCAAAAGACATGTCTAACTGATAGAACCCTTGGTGTGTGAAGTTGTCTAGCCATTTCTTTCAGAATGAAGTGGATGGAGTTCAGGGGTTTTGTTTCAGATGATATGGAAAATTTTTTTTGGAACCAAATAGAGCTGAATGGGTGTTTCAAACTCAACCAAATCTTGTTTAAAATAGCCCAACATGAAGACAAGTGTACTTAGAAGATTGGGATTTCTTTTTTGATCATCATGATTTGGTTTAGAGGCAGGAAATTGAAGCAAAATGGTGATAAATAACAATAGGGCATGGGTAGAAAATGTGTCAGGTTGTTTTGGGAAAAAACTTGCCTTAAACATTAGGGATCTTCAAATTTGGGAAAAGATTTCGAGAGGTTCCTTGCAAAATCCATTTTGTTCACATTTTGCAATCAATCATTTCATTCCATGAGATGACATCTCTTTGAGGCATTTTGTCAAACAATTCATGTGTTTTGTCTATGATTCCACATCTTCCATATATTGTCTACTAGAGCATATCCAACTATAACATCTAGGTATCTTTTTAATTCCTCTATCTTTCATCAATCTCTTTACTATTTGAACCTCGTACAAATTTTTTAGAGGACATAAGTTGCAACATTTTTAGGATCCAACTAAAAATATGAATGGTTGATCAACCATGCACACCTAATGATCAACTATATATGTAAATTGTAATGCAATAAGGGTTATTGGCGTGTGAAGTATGTGTAGCCCTCATCCACTAAACTTGCATGACTGCATGCACCGAGAACCCAAGCAAAGCTTACAATGTTAGGATGTGTTCCAGAGTGCTTCATTAATTCAAAGATTTTGAGAAGTTCCTTGCAAAATCCATTTTGTGCACATTCTGCAATCAATCATTTCATTCCATGAGATGACATCTCTTTGAGGCATTCTATCAAACAATTCAGGTGTTTTGTCTACGATTCCACATCTTGCATGTATTTTCTACCATAACATATCCAACTATAACATCCAGGTATCTTTTTAATTCATCTATCTTTCATCAATCTCTTTACTATTTGAACCTCATATAGATGTTTTAGAGAAGAACATAAGTTGCAACATTTTTAGGATCCAACTAAAAATATGAATGGTTGATCAACCATGCACACCTAATGATCAACTATATATGTATATTGTAATGCAATAAGGGTTACTAACATGTGAAGTATGTGCAGCCCTCATCCACTAAACTTGCATGACTACATGCACCTAGAACCCAAGTAAAGCTTACAATGTTAGGATGTGTTCCAAAGTGCTTCATTAGTTCAAAGATTTTGAGAGGTTCTTGCAAAATCCATTTTGTGCACATTATGCAATCAATCACTTCATTCCATGAGATGACATCTCTTTGAGGAATTCTATCAAACAACTCAGGTGTTTTTTCTATGATTCCACATCTTGCATATATTGGCTACCAGAGCATATCCAACTATAACATCCATGTATCTTTTTAATTCCTCTATCTTTCATCAATGTTTTTACTATTTAAATCTCGTACAAATGTTTTAGAGAAGAACATAAGTTGTAGCATGTTTAGGATCCAACTAAAAACATGAATGGTTGATCAACCATGCACACCTAATGATCAACTATATATGTAAATTGTAATGCAATAAGGGTTACTGACGTGTGAAGTATGTGTAGACCTCATCCACTAAACCTGCATGACTGCATGCACCTAGAACCCAAGCGAAGCTTACAATGTTAGGATGTGTTCCAGAGTGCTTCATTAATTCAAATATTTTGAGAGGTTCCTTGCAAAATCCATTTTGTGCACATTTTGCAGTCAATCATTTCATTCCATGAGATGACATATCTTTGAGGCATTCTGTCAAACAATTCAGGTGTTTTGTCTACGATTCCACATCTTGCATATATTGTCTACCAGAGCATATCCAACTATAACATCCAGGTATATTTTTAATTCATCTATCTTTCATCAATCTCTTTTTGAACCTCGTATAGATGTTTTAGAGAAGAACATAAGATGCAACATTTTTAGGATTCAACTAAAAATATGAATGGTTGATCAACCATGCACAACTAATGATCAACTATATATGTAAATTGTAATGCAATAAGGGTTACTGACATGTGAAGTATGTGCAACCCTCATCCACTAAACCTGCATGACTGCATGCACCTAAAACCCAAGCAAATCTTACAATGTTAGGATGTGTTCCAGAGTGCTTCATTAATTCAAATATTTTGAGAGGTTCCTTGCAAAATCCATTTTGTGCACATTCTACAATCAATCATTTCATTCCATGAGATGACATCTCTTTGAGGCATTCTATCAAACAATTTAGGTGTTTTGTCTACGATTCCACATCTTGCATATATTGTCTACTTAAGCTAGTTTTTCCTATAGCTGTTGTTATTTGGTGTTTTCAATGTTGTAAAGTTAGATTTTCCTATATACCTGAATGTCTTTTTTCATAAAATAAATTTTATACTATGCTCCCCCAAGTTTTGGGGACGCAGATGACAGGGGACGGTGGGACGTGTTTTTGGTATGGGGGTACTTTTGGGTCATTTTTTAGGGGATGGTAGGGGATGGCTATAAAAAATAGGGAAATTTTTAAAAATATAGAGAAATTTCAAATATTCATATCATAACATTGATAAAGCATTCATCATAGGCATTGTAGAAGATTAATACATAACATTAGACTTGAATTAAGATTTCACATAAGAATTGACAAACAAAGTAATAGAATTAAAACTCTTTTATTGTCAATTTGCATACATATTAAATAAGAATTATAACAAAATTCCCAAAGGCTTCAAGTTTCAACTATAAAATAACAAAAACATAGAAAATATATGGTTGTCCCTAATCAACAGATGCAACTGGTAGGTCTGTATCAAAATTGGAGCTCAAGTTTGTGTCATTGTCAGATGCAAAGGCAGGGGGAAGTTTTCGGGTTCCCCAAGTCCCCGAAACATTTCTAGGATGGGGACAAGGGTACCGAGGTAGCAAATTGGTCCCCATGGAGCACTGAGTTTATATGGTTTGGGTTTTCAAGGTGGGGTTTTACTTGACCACATAAAACCTCTGTGGTTGGGACAGAAGTATACACCCCTCTTGCTGATTACACCTTATCATTTGCTAGAGACCTCTGGGTGACTCTTGGCAATGGTACTATGATGGATTGAGGGGGGAAACAGTAACAAAGGTCATTGTGACAGTAAAGTGGAGGTTGGTATGTACACTATTCAAGTCTTGTAAGATTCCAACCTGGAATCTAGAGGCACCAATTAGGCAAACCCTAGTCTAGGCCTTCATAAAAGAGTTTGCAATACCAATACATAAATGTAAAAATGTATTTGATTTTGACTTGTATATTTGAATAGCTCCATTTCTTCTTGAATTAACATTTAAAAACTGGTGTAGGAGCACCAAGGTATTTGTGAAATGTTGATTCATGGAGGTCTTAGGTCAGTTTGAGTTTTGAGTCTAGAAGTCATTAATAAGGTCATGATTGACCAATTCATATTGTAAGCATGTGCAGGCATAATGAAGAGTGTTGGAGGCGGTAGAAGAGCTGTGAGAGGTTGGTAATGTCATTTTTCAATAAACCCTACCCCAAGTTAGTGTAAAGTGAGGGTTTTTAGTTATAGAGGTTAGATGAGAGTTTTCCCATCTAAGAATTGTTGATTGATTGTTGAGTGGTTCATTGTGAGATAAAGTAAAAATCTAGGTTTGCAGACCTACTAGATGAGTTGAAGAGTTTTTGCAAAGGAGTGATTTGGAAGAGTTTTGTGAATTAATTGGTTGTTTGAATCAACTTGTTTTGTGATGATTTGTTCAAAGCCAAATTGCTTTGCATCAAAAAATTTCCATCATATTGAAGCTTGATGGGAAGAAGGATCCATTGAGAGGACCCAAGGGGTGTTACTTGCTAGGAGGAGAGAGACTGTGGAGTACTTGTTGGCTTGAACAAGTGACTGTTCTCACCTTCCTTGTCTTGAAGAGGATGTACCGGGTATGTATTTCCTTAATCAGGATTAAATTATAACTGATGGTTTTGTGATGAGATGGTGTTGATGAAAAATCATATAATTGTGATAGTTGAAATTATTTTGGTGGTCATATGACATTATTTTTTAGAACATTTATAAAGAAAGTATAGATTAAAGTTTGTTGTGCAGAAGTAGTGAGTACGCTACATTCCCCCGCTTGCCTCAAATATTGATTTGGGTGATGAGGATAAAGGTATAATGCCTTCTATTACCTCACACGTGTTCCTTATGTTACCTCACACTTGTTCCAGTCATGTAATCACCTTGATGACTGTTACCTCACCCATGTTCTAGTCATGTATTTACCTTGATGACTGACTAACTTGTTTTTAGGGCTTACAACTTACAAGAAAAATGAAGGCCCTTTGACCTTTTAGATCATCTGTGATAATTTAATTACATCAACCAAAAACCATGGAAGGATTTAAGTACTTAGGGTTTTGTTGAAGATATCATTGTACTATTTGAAGATTTTGGTTTGTACCCGTTTTAAGCTAGATGTTATGCTTTTGGCCTTGAGATTGAGTGGGACTCTCAAAACTTACATTTTTTGGTCATGACAATAGACTTTTAGTATGATATGGTTAAGATGGTTTGATTGAGAATTTGAGAACAATAAAGGATAAGCCTCAATCTTTGATGTCATTTAAAGATTGGAATAAAGATTATTGGGCAGGACAACTTAAGACCTTAGATTTTCACCAATTATATATCAGCTAGAGACCTGACCTATACCTCATGTAACTCTCCATGACTGTAAATATGATCTTCAAATTAGAAATATATACATTCTACGCAAGATTTATTGGTTTAGTAGATACTTAGGGAATGTGTAAACATGATAGTGAATACCTTGAACTAGTTAGCTTTATCTCCTAGTTACTTCTAATCAACTAAGGACATTTATATTTCAATTTTAAATAAAATTTCAATATTGAACTTCAAAATTTAGACAATTTCCACCTGCACTGCACATAAATGGAGGCACCCTTTTAACACATTTCTTTGATTATGCTTTCATCTCCTTTCACATTTGAGTATACTAACTTATTTTGAAAAAAAAATTAATTTTAGTGTTCTATCCCATGGCTTTGTTCTTATTTTTGTGTTAAACAAAAATCAAACACTAAGCTTCAGTGTCATGTTGGATTGTCAAAAAGCTACAATGTGAAAATAGCTTCTTTAGAGTCTTCATTCTATTCTATCTTTGCAACTTTGTTCTTTCCAAATTTATTTTTACATACTAACAGTGACCATGAAAAAATTATTGCAGGAGTGGGAGGTTACTCTTACCTATATGAGCCACTTTGGTGGGCAGAAATGATTACCAATAAGTGCTTATTACTTATTAAATCAGGTTTAGGTGACAACTGGAGAATATTAATGTTTGACAATTGACATAGATTACTTGCATTCAAACTATTAATTTCCTTATTTACAATCTTTTTTGAGATTATAGTTGTATGGCTGGAGAGTTTATATATTCATTGTTTTCAAAATTTACAATTTATCTGCAGTGACTTCACTGCCAGTCCTTAACAACTATTTTAGAATCAAAATTTTCACTAAAAATTACATTCACCGTCTTTTACAAATAACTACTAACTACCCTACAAACCAAAAACTCTTTTTCGTTGCCCATAGTTTTGTAAAACCCCCAAAAACTAACTACAAACAGCCAAAAAACTCAAATTCATGGCAGAGGATTATGTTAACTATAGAGCTGTAAAAGAGCTACTCGCCATAGTTTCCATAAAGGTCCCGTTCTTCTTCCTCTTCCTCTGAGGTCGCTGCTCCAACTTCTCTAGCTGCTCCAACTTCAGCCACTTCACTTCAGCCTTTGCCTTCTTTACCATTGCATCAACCTCTATTAATTCCACAATCAATTTCAGAGCCTCCCACCCACGTGTTGCTCCCTCTCTCCATCTAGCTTTACGTTTTCCTTCTAGCCATTTCACAAAGGGTACTCATTTGAATGTTTCTTCATCCTCTTTGCTTTCAATTCCCTCACTGATATCCATCCCAACTCCCAAAATCGTCCATTCCAACAGTGATTCCATGTTGTTCAGATAATCCTTATGCACCAGTGCCTTCATCACCTTTTTCACAACTTCCATCGGTTCTCCCAAATCTAAGCCCCAAGCCATTATGAGTGAATAAATGTCCAAATTAGTTCTGTACCTATGCGTGAGCTAGCCAAATCCTCTTCCCAGAATTAGTTACACTGACTGCACTAATTGTTCATCGTTGTACATGAAACACCCCATCAGTCTCTTTACCGATAGTTCTCCATAAAAGTGTGAATTGAACTTCTTCATTTTAAGTGTGAAACCAACCTCCATGACCTCTGTAGTGACAGAGCCACCACCTCCTGTACACCGTTTTCACACCTATTGTTCGCCACATTAGAGGAGCATCGAGTAAGTATGCCTTGAGAATATAATGAAATAATTTAATAACTTCATTCACATTCCTTTCCATAAATGCTCGGCATACATCAATCATCGCCGCCACCTAACTCCACACACTTCTCTCATTCAATTCAAGAATTAAAACTTACAAGTACTCCATTTTAGAGCTCCCTAAATGCACCACCCATTTCAGTCTTGTCATCAGGGGAGAACATTAATTTTAAATATCTCGACGATGCCTCGGGATGTCACATCAGTTAGAATAATCATTATCGCCATATCTGTGAGACTGTGATTCTTATTCCACCAATAGTCACCTTCTCCACTGATGAACAACTTTCCTTAGGTCTATCGGCGAGATGCTAGATAACATCACCCTGATGCACCCCAACTCCACCGATATTCATTGTGCACTTGATAATCCATGCTTATATCAGGCCATCGGGGGAATGCAAACATTTGTTCCACTGATGTTTACGTGTCACAATGATGTGCTTACTTTTTTTGACTCTATCGTTCTATCGAGGAGAGTGCCTTAGGAGTCAGCCCGATAGGGTATTGTTGCACTGATACTAGGTTATGAGCCGCTTTCATCGGGCCATCGATGAGGCTATAATGGGGGTTCTTCTGATGAGGCATTGTTAGGCCGATAGTGCTAATTTTTATTTAGGGATTGGGAAAGATTTATGGAGCCTCATACTATTATGGTCTCATGCTTACTATCATGCTTTTGATATATTTTTTCCAAAGCAGTGAACTATTTGACAAAATGCTTTGGTAGACATGTATGGAAAATGTGGTAGCATAGACAAGGCAGTGAATTGTTTGAAAAAATACCTCAAAGAAATGTGGTCTCAATGAATGCCATGACAAGCAAATGCAATTGGCAGCTGCTCCTAGTTATTAGTTATGCAATGTGAAGTAATTGCATAACTACTTAGGTTGACTTTGAAAAAACTATATTATTGTAATTGAAATTTTGTCATCTATCAACATCTAGTTATTAGTTATGCAATGTGAAGTAATGCTTCGAGTTTGAAAGGTGTGCAATGCAATGTAATCAAAGATATGAATATAAACTACATAAATCTATTTTTTACAATTCATTAGTTAAACTCTTTGTTTTATTTGCTCTCTATATCTCTAGGCTATGGAAATGCCTTTCAATTTAAAAAAAAATAGTTTTTATCTCTTGTTCTACAATTTTTTACCTTTTTTCTTTTAAATTCATTTTTTTCCGATTTTTGAATGCATGGGGTTATGTTAGTAGTGCTCTCATATTGTGTGCATGGTAATGTAGTGTTTATATTTGTGGCCTTTCTATTTGATTAGCATGAAGCTAATAGTAACATTGTAATGATTTTTTAGTAAATTAGATTGATCATTACAATTATTTTTGAAAAATTTCTTTTGCAATTATTTTAACACACATGCAAGTACTATTTAAGTAATTAATGGTTGTTTTATTATGCAAACAAGGGTAATCATTACCTATGTAATATAATGTGTTATTTTTTTTTTTTTTTGTAGAAATGTATTGATAAACTCGAAGAAGGGGATAAAGTTAGGGAGTCAACTTGAAGACAAAATAGATGGAGATGTTCATCTGAAAGAGAAAGAGGGAACCTTCACACAATGACCACTAAAATATTTGTAGAAAATGACATAGTTGAACATGTTTATCATGTACTAGTTAATGTTAGACATCTTGGCTCACTACTTTATGCATTATTTTGAATGTGTTGTTCATGGATCTTAATTATCATGGTGTATTTGAAAGAGTTGGAAACTCTTAGACAATTTTGACATTTTTTATTATATTTACATATATACTGTTAGACAACTTTGACATCTTGTAACTTGATATATATATATATTTGCATTAAATTGTTTATTGCAGATTACCTTTATTTATCATGTTGTTGAATCAATCTTTTAATTCTAGCATGTTGTAGCTTGTTCGTATGTGTAATATTTTTATTTTCTTTTATATTTTAGTTCAAGTTTAATATTATGTTAGTTTTGCATTATAAAATTTATGGTACTTAATAAATTATTCATTTCATGACTATATCTACTACCAATTAATGGAAACCAATAAATAAAAATAACTAAATATATGACTAAAGTAATGACTAAATTAATGACTAAAGTAATGACTAAATTAATTACTAAATATATGACTAAATATATGACTAAATTAATGACTAAAGTAATGACTAAATATATGACTAAATTAATGACTAAATATATGACTAAATAAATGACTACCATAACTAAATAAATACCAGTTAACAACAATCAATGACTAAATTAATGACTAAACAAATCACTACCATGACTAAATAAATGACTAAATTAACGACTAAATCAATGACCAAATCAATAACTAAATAAATGACTAAAATAGTTTAGTCATAAATTTAGTGTGTTATAAATGACTACAAATAAACCACTAAAATAGCCACGTGACTAAAATTAATGACTAAAAAATATGACTAAATAAATGACTAAATCAATGACCAAATCAATGACCAAATTAATGATTAAAATTAATGACTAAATAAATGACTAAAATTATTTAGTCATAAATTTAGTGATGTTATAAATGACTACAAATAAACCACTAATAGTTACGTGACTAAAGTTAGTCATTTATATGCAATTTTTAGTAGTTTATTTAGTCATATATTGTTGTTTGTGTACTAGTGAATAGCTTTCTCTTGCTTTCTTATCATTTTCTGCTCATCTTCTATCACTTTCCTTGCTTGCTTGTCATCCCTCATTGCTTCCTTTAGAATTGCTTCCGCTTCACAGTCTGCCTTTCTCCACAACATCTGCTCCTTCTTATGTTGTAACTCTTCTTGCCTTTTCTTCTCTTCCTCTTGTTGGTTGAACAATTCGATGAAGGCGTCAAATGTTAGTACTTGGGACTACCTACTAAGGCGAAGCACTCCCAAATGACCTCCTTGTGATGTTCCTTGCACCCTCTCAAAACTTTGTTGTTTGTTCTTATTGTTTGCGATCCATTGTGTGGGGTGCATGACACAAACTCAACTTCTTCCTCACTAATAACATTGTCATCTTCACTTTGACCATCACTGTGCTCTTGCCAATTCCTTGCAGTAGTGAAGTAATGTATTACTTCAGTTGGATCAACATGTGGTGGGAAAGGCATAAAGAGGCTGACTTCTTCCTCAGTTGGATTTATTTGCACTCCAAGGTTTGTGGCTGCTTCATGCATCCATTTTGGTTGGCTAACTTGAGTTGGAAAACTCAGGCCTGCTAATGTAGTAGTTGTATCTTCATTGCAGGGTGCAATAATTAGTTGAACTTCTAGTTGGAAATCTGCAAAAACTGGTTGGATTTCTAGTTGAATGTGTGTTGTAGTTTCATCACCCCCATTGCATTTTGCTGCAACATCACTTGCCACATCCCTTGCATCGTATTCCCTCACAAAACCATCTATTACATCCTCATTGTAACTAAGTAGATGCAAGCATCATGTCTCTGCTGCCATAACATCGTCTTCAGTTTCCATTCTGACTGGTTCATCATGTATTGTAGGAATTGCAACATCATCTTCAACAAAATATCCCTCACTTGGCCCTATGTCGATGTCAAGGGCTGATCGATTAAGAGGCGAAATTCCTATTCTGCAGAACCCACTAACAATGTTGCTTGGTTTGAAGGCTTTTTTGAAAGCTTGGCTTGCAAGAGTTGCCAACTTTTCACGTCCAATATCAATATATAGGTTTGCACCTTTCCAAATGGTTCTTTGCTCTGTGAAATATTCCTTGAATGGAGCAAAAATGATGACATCCAATGGCTACAACTTGTGACTGGTATGAGCAGGCAGTGTTAGCATGTTTATTCCTAGTTTTTTGATTCTTCAATGGTCTTGAAAGCCACATGGCTGCCATGACCATAAAAAATGAGAAGGGCCTTGTTTGTCAGTGAAACCCCACTGGGCATATTAGCTACAAAATGGTCTAACCATTTGACAAATAGTTCCTTTGTCATCCAAGCATGTTCTTGGACTGCCATCAATGCCCCTATCTCACAATTAATGATATAGTTATGCACGTGCCTCTTTGATTTAAATAGGTAGAACTTGAGAATGCTTATCCCAGCCGTACTTACACAAGCAGGAACTGTGATCCACTCTCTACTTTTTGATACCAAATGTTGTACAAATTTTGTACCCAATTTGGTAATAACTCTCATGCCACAATTCCTACTAGCCTGAATACCGGTCTCATCGTAGTTCCATATTCAACTTGCTCCATAGTGGTTAAGATTGATCAAATTCTTGAGGTTGTCGTAGAATGCTTGCATGAAAAAAGGATGAACCATAATATCTCTATCATTGTCCACTCCTTTAGCTATTTTGATTGTCAAATCTGGGTGCCTTCTTTGAAAACCTACCCACCATGACCTCCCAAGGACCCCATTTGTGAAAGTATTGGGTCGACTTGTAATTATTTGGGAAATTGTGGCTTGTAGCTGATTTACTTGCAGTCCGTGACCCAATTCTGCCATGTCCTTGCACCATTGGACAACTTCGGTCTCCTCCTCTTCAGATAAAATGGTACGTGGATCCCTCCTCTTTGTGGTGGTGCATCCTAACAACCACTCCCTCAAACTGCTAGGTGGCATACCCCACTTGATTGTTGTTTCATTGATTAACATGTTGTGTTCTTCAACACTATTAACTACTACTTCCATATCAACATATGTCCACTGCCTAATGGGTACAGGTGAGGGCAGTTGTAAAACAGGTTGAACATTTGGCTGAACAAGAGGTTCAACTTCTGTTGTGTTGGTGGCTTCATCCATAGAGTTAGGAACATCTTCTTGGCTAGGAATTGCATGAACTTCCTCAGCAGCCTGTGTTTCAACGAAGTGCACCCCATGAGTGACTCTAATGGCATGTTTTCCTCTTCCTACAACCCTTGTTGTCCTTCTAGCAGGTGCCATAATTTTCCACTTAACCTGCACGAACAGTAAAAATTGAATAACTTGTTAGTGCAACAAAGAATATATCATTGTCTGCATAGATATATATACAATCTGATAAGAACATATCATTCTCTGCAAAAATATATATACAATCTGATTAGAACATATCATTGTCTGTGAAGCTTCATGTGATTAAATTTAATGATTATAATGTAGGGATTCGAAGAGAATCCGACGAAATTTGTATACCCATTTAATTTCATGTGCATATTATAATTACTAAAAATAGAAAACGTCTACCCATTAACTTGTATCCTGAAACCCATAAAATTTCATGATTATACTGACGTTTGACAGTATACCCATTAAATTTCATCATTATACTTGGTCAAAATTCCATCAATGTTCTGTTTAAATCATATTACATGTGATTAGTTCATAGAATAATGGCAAAAAAAGCATAGCAGTCAAACCCTCAATGCCATAGACAAAATAATTCATGAGGGATCAAATTTATACTAGTCACATGTAAATAGAAATGATTACAGTCAAACCGTTAATGCCATACAGATAAATGATTTGTAAACACACCAAAATGTACTCAAACACTGTCAATGCCAACAAGAGCCCACTGTTGAATAAACAATATTGCAGGTGAAGAGAGGTGGATCAAATTTCTACCGGTCACATGTAAACCCTACATGGCTTGATATGATGAAACGGTACATGGCATGACTGTATATGTATGTATGTATGTATGTATGTATGTATGTATGTATACAATCTTATAAGAATATATCATTGTTCAACATAGAGAATGCTAGAGGAAAGGTAAATAGATAAACAAGATATGTATCTAAGTTTGCGAGGAGTATGAAACAAAGGAGTTGTTTTGACCTGCAAAGAATGCACTGAATTGTTTTCAAAATCATGGCATTTGCGATGAATTTAAAATTCATAGAATTTTCTAAGAAATCATTAGTCATGGTATTTGCCATGATTTCTAGAATACTTATGACGGCATGCACTATAGGCCAAGAGAGTTATGATGCGTCTACATCAACATGGGTTGCCGAGCAATATTTACGTCTACTACATGCCATTGAATTGGATATATATATATGTATGTATGTATGTATGTATGTATACAATCTGATAAGAATATATCATTGTATTTGCAGAGAATGATATTTTTTATATCATATATATATATATATATATATATATATATATATATATATATATATATATATATATATATATATATTTGTCTACAAATTGTAATCCAAAAATCTGGTCAATAAATTGGGACAAAAATTGTATACCCATTCAACTTCATGATTATTAAAGAGGGATTCAGAATATAACTGTGATATGATTAAAAAATGGGTAATGTTGTTGTTATTATATTTGATGTATGGTATAATGCTGCTATTATTATCTTTGATTTATGATGAATGTAGGTGAAAAAAATGTAACTATGATATGATTAAATAATGGATAATGCTAAGTTGAACAACTCACTAAAAATAAAATAATTTGTATGCCTGAAAATAATGTAAACACTAAGTACATAAATATAAAAGAGTATATTGAATAATGAAATAGATAACATACATGTAAAACATTATGCCTAAAAATAATGTAAACATTGAGTACATAAATATAAAAGAGTATATTGAATAATGAAACAAAAAACATAAATGTAGAACAATATGCTTGAAAATAATGTAAAAAGTGAGTACTTAAATATAAAAGAGTATATTGAATATTGAAAAAGACAACATAAATGTAAAACAAAGAGGCTGAAAATAATGTAAACACTGAGTACATAAATATAAAATAAAATATTGAATAATGAAACAAACAACATAAATGTAAATCCAGTATACTGATAAATAAAAACATGAATTTACTTATTATGGGTGTACCAACCTAAATAAGCTCCCTTTTAAGAGGAATGTGTATAATTTTCCTTAGTAAGCTCTGAATTGTGTAGAGGATATTCAGTGAAAGCATAGGAGAATTCGTAATGAAAATGACCCTGGAAATTCCCTCTTATAAAATCATTCGAATGTGTAAATTGAATGCATTGAATTGTGGTGGTTGAGTTTCAAATTTGAATTTTTGTGGGAAACAATCTGTCATTTCATTTTGCAGTGGCCATTTATGCCCGAGTTCTGCCATGGCCTTTAGGAAATCAGTTTTATATTTGGTTTAATTGAAAAAATAGGTGGCTTTATTAAATTCAGTCATATATATGAATTATAATATGTTTTTGGTATATTAGGGAGCCTTACACCATTAACTATCTATGCAGGTACCAGAAATAGATGGAGTTAATGCATGAAGATGTGAAGGGAAGTGTAGGTGAATGTGCAATTGATAGCTCATAAAGTTGATCAATGTTTTGTATTATGTCAGAATGTGCACCATTAACTGTTCATAATGTTTTAAATTATGTGACATTGTGCACCATTAATTGTTTATGTATACATGTAAATACAATGTACTAGAAGCTTTAAGCCACTTGCATGGAGTGGTTATTGTAAACATCACTGTACTTTATTTAATTTAAAAATGACTTTATTTTGTGCAAGTTGACCTGTGTTGAAAACATATTTGCACCAATATATATTTAAACTTGTTTTTTTTTGTTGGTTGGTTACACAATAAGTAGTGAACATATACTGGTGTAGTTTCTAATTTTTCATTGGCATAACTAAAACATTGTAATGACTAAAATGTAAACGGTTATTGGGGGGACAGGTGAACAAGGAGTAAACAATAATCAGATCATGGGTGGCAATTGGGGGTTTTCCCCTAATAATTTTTATGGATGCGACTGCCTGCCTCCCCTATATAACCTATCCCATCCAATTTTAATTGGCTATGCTGCAACCCATTCCTATGCAACTATCCAACAGTTGGCTACTTCAATGTGATGGCAAGGAACTAATTTTTGTTTCAAACCCCAATCCATTCTAATAAAGGCCCTCAGAAGAGACCCACATGTAGCCCATACCCGCCTCATTACTCCCACATCTACTGCACTTTAGAATTGATTGTGTGGGATGTGGCACATTGTTCTTATGATTTCTATTGTAAAGACTGTTGTTACCTAATGCAATAAGTAAGACTAATTTAATTATATAATTTTAAAAGAAGTTTAATGCAATAGCATGCATGCCCATCTAATGCCTTTTTTAGTTCCATAAATGTATAAAATAAGTTTGATAAACATAGTATGATAAAATTAGTCTTAGATGTAAATGCATGTTAAATAATATATTATAAGAACTAGTATTCAATTTTCAACAAATTTTGAATGATTGAACAATTAAAAAATATTGACTTAAATTTAATTTCAAGTATCATGTTTTTATTTATTTATTTATTTTTAGTGTCATGAATATAAAATGAAAATACTTGAGTTATGTTATAATTCTTATAAATGACTCTGAAACACATCTTTAATGCACAAAATGTTCTCTTCCAAGGATAACTTACTATATTTTAAGTGTAAAAAATCTAATAAGGAGAGAGATCTTGATGAATTGTGATATTCAAATGAATGGTAAGAGGAAAGCAATATACCAAGTATATCTACAAAAAGGAAATTCTAAGCTTTATGATAGCTACAGAGATGAAAGAGTATTTAATTTAAATGAGTGTGAAGCAACAACTACGATATTTGAGTCCCAACTAGAACTGGGAACACAAGAATCTTATCCCCAAAATGAAAATACTAATCAATTTATAACACACAGTGATCAATCTTACTTCTAGTAAAATACAATTTTAGTGTAGATGCATAAAATATCTTATTCCACTTTTATAATGATTTCTTTAACCCCCATAAGGGCCTCTTCAATTTACAAACTAGATTATCTTTACCTTTTATATTAAACTCTTCATGTTGACTCATCCATATATATTTTTCTAAACCACTACATAAGAGTATTTTATTGGTATCCATATACACTAACTTTAGTTCATAGAGGGCATACGCCATAACATATATTTAACCCCTATCCGATATTTACTATTCACATATACTTTGATTTCCATGAAGATATTTCTAAAATTAGATTTACTTAAGTCGATTGATTATAAGTATTAGATCAAGTTCACATATTTCATCAATCCAACTCGACTAATCGATAACAATGACACATACTAAAAGACATGTGAGAGATGTAACTATTGCAATGACGGTAGGGCCTTACAATCATCCACAAGAAAGTGTTGCAACATGAGCTTGCATGAAGATTGATGATTGATATGATGATTGATCGATGATTTACAATGTACAAGCACCTTGAATATATATAGGCAAGGTGTGATAAGGGATGGCAACTACCCTTGATACAAACATTAAATGCATGGGATAATTATTAAATGCCTAAATGACTAAAAGTAAATGATGAGACATGACCCCATTATAACTAGCTTCTAGAAATGAAACCTAGGACTAAATTAAGTCCTAAGTAAACTTATCATGTGAATAGATCCTCACTAATGAATAGTTAGGAAATAACCCTATTCACACCAACAGTAATTTGATACTATAACTTTCTTTGGAATTCTAGAAAATTTCTAAAACTAACCTACATGTGCACTTTTGTGAAAGGTTTAACACTAATGTTGACAATCCTAGGTGTAGTATAATAATATTTTACATTTTGAATTTCCTAGGTACATTAGAAGTTGAATAGGCATCTAGAAGATGAACTAAATAGCCATTTCCCATTTTAAAATATGCACATTTTGATTAGTGGATAAATAGTAAGATTTTTATTGAATATTTATTATTTGTCTCATTCCCATTTATTTCATTTGTTAGTCCTTTTTACATTTCATTACTAGGCATGGTATTGATATTAAAGTAGGATGACAAGCTTTGGTTGAAGGAGAAGGATAAGTGCATGCTTATATTGTAAAATTTTTGGAGAAGGATAAGTGCATGCTTATATTGTAAAATTTTTAGCTCACCCATTCTTCTTGTGAATGTTCATTTTTTCTACAAGGATTATAATTTGTGGCATTCTTGTGAATCTCTATCATTTTTAACATTTATATCTATAGAATACATGGTCAAATAAATTTTAATTGTTCTAGTTGTTTTTGTCTACACTCTATGTGCTCCAACAATAAGCATTCTAGTCATATAAGTGTAGTTTTATCCAAGTAAAAACATGTAACGTACAAGGGTTTTATTATTACAAGAATGTAGATTTTGATTATGATCTTTCTACCATTTTAGCTAAGAAGAGTTGAAATATTGTAAAAATTAACAAAATTTATCTCTATGGAATCTTTAGAATTTTTTTGGTGGAAATAGCTTAAAGTAAAAAAAAATTTAAAGATTTTCATAAACCTACAAGAATATTGGCACTAAAAATATCACAAAGGGCGTGTTTGGGTAAAAGTAAAGATATCTTTATGGGCGAGGGTTTTATAATTATCTTTGGAAAAAAGGAAAAAATGTTCTTCAACAAATATGATAGTTTCCTCAACCTCTACACTTTACCTAAATCCATGACTAACAAATAGGATGTGAAGTTGCTTATGCCTTTTCATCTTCTTGTCACTCATAGTTATGATGTTATCAAGCCTCATCATCTCTACTCTATAGCATGAATATTTTTAGCCTTCTCATGGCTCATGATTGATATGCATGAGATTTTTTGAACTTGTTCTTTCTTGCAACCTCCTCCAATTCTATAGTGGTTGTTTCACAATTTGGAAGCTTGTTTTCATAACTAATAGTTATTATTTTAGCATCCTTATTTCCATTAGATTCCTTGACACTATTTCACATAAAAGATAACTAGTGTTCAAATGTAGGGCCTTGTAAATGGCCCAATTTGCCTCCATAGCTATGTTTTGTGTCCTTTCACATAACAACTACAAGATCATCCTATGATCTCAATTTTTTTTTATGTTTCAATTGGCCATTTATGATTTTATTTTGGGAGATTTTATAAAGTAGTGTAAACTATTATGTAGTTTATATTTTAAATAAGGATTTTAGTTAGGTGTTTTAAAATAGTGAATATTAAATCTAATTTAGGAGTTCATGTTTAATATTAATGTTATTTCAACTTTAGGGTATATTGAACATTTTTAGCAATGTTTTATTTTTGGTTAAAATGAAAATTTTAAAAATTAAAAAAAAATAGCAAACCCAAAATAAATCCTAGTATTTGGTACATGATACTTCTAGTTCATACTTATAGGTCAACTTATCATGATTGAAATACTAAGTATAACACCTAGCATAACTACACCAAGATATTTGTGTATTTGTCCCTATAAATCACCAAGGAGAACTAAGGACACCATCATTATCATTGTTATTTTATTTCATTTCCTATTCATTGTTATCATTTGACATAAATCTTAATACGAATACATTCTAATTTATTTCCAAGTAGGTTTTATTGATAGGGTTAATCCTTTTCATGTGCTACCTAAGTGTCATTTATCTTTTCTCTCACAGACTTTAATGTCCATTTCACGTACATATGGGTTTATGAAACAATGGGTTGAGAAGTACCGATATGTATATTGTA
Source organism: Sequoia sempervirens (assembly GCA_007258455.2). Lineage (NCBI taxonomy): Eukaryota > Viridiplantae > Streptophyta > Pinopsida > Cupressales > Cupressaceae > Sequoia > Sequoia sempervirens. Next base: position 8,630 of record VDFB02261281.1, on the reverse strand, counting down.
AGGGTGAGGATATTGAGAGGTTTGGCATATTATTCTAGTTCTATATAGAAAGGATTTTTTTTGGAGTGATAAGGAACCAATCCATCTCCATTTTATATAAAAATTCATAAGGTGTTGTGAATTGTATTCTTCAAGAATTATTGATGGAAACAACTTGAACGCGTGTGTAATATTTGAAATCATGTCCAAAAATAAATAATGGCACATTATCCTTGCAAATTAATGCCAACAATAAATAAAGAGTAGAGATGATATCAAAAATTGTATCAATATAAGCCTCTATTATATAGTTTTGCAATCAATACAAGATTTTTTAACAAGAAATTAATAAGGTGCAAGGTCAATTATAAGATTAGATACCCAATGCCTCAATAATGAAGAACTATTCTATCAATAGTGATGTTCCTTCTTCAATAAAATCTGATGCAAGAGCATCCAGTGGTGTAGGGGCAATCTTGCATCACCCAAAAAAAATGTTTTTTCTTATTTGAACTTTAGTTGTTTTGAGTCCCATGATGGCACTTAAGGGGTGTAAGACAGTCAGAAGTAAGAAAGGTGGAAAATAGTCACTATTTTTAGTAATTCGGCCTAAATGGGATTGTGTAGACCTAAAAATTTACCCCAAGGAGTAGAACTAAAAATATATCTGATGGCGGAAGAATCGTCTCAATACCTTATACAGTTTGGTAGATATTAAAGTTTTTGTCTTGAGAAATTTCTCCAATGCAACTTCAAATTCAAATTTGAAAAGCTTAGAAGCCCTAAAACAACTCGAAAAGTGAACCTAACAATCGCCAATGTTTTGAAATTGTAGATCTCTTTGAGATCTTTCCAACAATATAATATAATAGCAATTCAGACACCCGAATCAAAAGTTATGGCCCCGCGAAGCTGCCCCACTAAAAAAGTTACACTTTCTAGAACATTCTAGGGTGGTTATTGGGTAAAGTAAAAGGGTTAATTTGAGGATTGTAGAAGGTTACTCCATTAGTGCAATATTGTGGCTCTGAATAATATATTTTCTTTCAGAGTTGATTTTGTTATAATGAATCAAACCCATGAGGCTGTAGCATTATAATTTTTGAATCTGTAATTTCATTTTCTAAAAATAATTGAAAGTGAATTATTTTATGTCTCACATCTTTAGTGTTGGTATCTATTGTTGTGTTTTGTGTGGGTTTCAGGCAGTGTAGCCCTCATCAAATTCATATCAAAAGGATAATAAAGAAAAAAATTCCTTGAAGAAAAATGTTAATCCCCTTCTCATCTCATAGTTTAGTGTTGAAAATAAGAAAGATATTGATATCCCTTCTTCAAGTAATGCAAATCAAAAAGGAAAGAAAAAATTTCCTTGAAGAAAAGTGTTAAGACCTCTCTCATGTCATAAAATAATGTTGGTTTTGTTGGAATTGTAAAAATCTGATGATTTTACATATTGTTTTCACTTATAAATTTCCAAATTGGTCCTACCATGTGCATATTTCACCCATTTTTTTACCATATTGCCCCATTGAATCCATTGGGTCATGCATTTTCCATATTGCAGTTCCTATCAGCATAGGTCTATGACTATCTCCCCGACCCATGTTGCTCATGCATTAACATACATTTGTTGCAGGTGTTTCAGCAAGATTTGTCCATTGTTACAACGACCGTCATTCACCTGTGGGTGGCTATCGACATAAAATTCATGTTGTTTTGGTGGCCGGGGATGCGCTTATCAACAAGGGGTTTTGTCATCGAGGTAATGTCTCATCGAACTTCAAGAGTCTCGTCGACTTGTGCATATGGAGGTCTATCAGCGAGAGCTAGGCGGTATCGGCATTATGTCTTGGCGAATATCTTTTGTCTTACCGACCAGTGGCAGGAGGATTCATATCGGTATAAGTTGGAGCTATCGACGTGAGGTCTTGGCGAGTGACCTTCGGTCTCGCCAACACTTCGTATGAGTTTTTGCTTCAACCAAGGATATGGTCTTTGGTGAAGGGCCATAGCGATGTGCACATGTCACACCAACGAAGCATAAGGGTTTCTTTATTATGGATTTCGGCAAAAGGTTGGCATTCTCTTGGCGACACACAAAGTGAAAAAGGGGCTTTCGGTATGACTAAGTGAACTCTATGGGACCTCCCCGATTTTGAAGTGTCTTGGTGAAAGTGAGCGGGAGTTGCTTCTTGGTGAGAGTTTTCTCTTGTCTCAATGACTCAGGATGGATGAACATTTTGGCAAAGGTTTGATCTTCGATGAGTGGTCACAGAAAACTCTTGTGGTCTCACCGACAGGCACAATATGGATTCACTTCGGCCAGACATGTTGCTTTCAGTGCAAAGTCATAGCGATTTCATTTTGTTACACCAACCGGAAACTAAATGAACAGCTCAATGAGAGATAGGGTTCTCGATAAGAGGTCTCGGCGAGTGAACTTCGGTCTCGCCGATGGAAAATAAAGGGGTCTCTGTCGGTGTGTGTTTTGAATTCTATTGGCGATCTCAGGTGTGTTTGGGATGCTTCGGTATGACATAATGTAATCTCCAAGAGGTCTTCCCAACATTGATGTGTCTCGCTGATACACAGGATGAAAAGGTTACATCGGTAAGAGTTGAAGTTTGTGGCATATGGTCTTGGCGAGTGTGAATTGTATTCCCGACTATGTGAACAAATGTTGTTTTGGCCAGACTAAGCGATATCGGTATGAGGTCTCGGCGAGTGACCTCTGGTCTCGCCGATAAAACACAAAAAGACTTGTCGGTATGGGAATTGTTTGGTCACAGTGACACAGGATGGGTGAAGACTTTCGACAAAACATAATATGTCTACGAGAGATCTCCCCGACATCATTGAGCTTTGGAAAAAGCTAGTAAGATAAGGGGCACGTCTCGGTGAGAGTCTTTCTCGTGTCACAACGATTGAAACAGATATAACAAAGGAGCATCTCGGTGAGCAGGACGGTCTATGAGACATCTCCTTGACTCTGAGGGGTCACAACGACACATGAGGGGAAGGGAACACACATTAATGAGATGCAGGGTGATTTCTGAAAATGTCTCTTCGATTCCTTGTGTCACAGTGTAACGCATGGGTGCATGGATTCTTTTGGCAATGCATTTTTTGCAGAGTGTTTCAGTGGACGTTTTTTCAAAGCTTGAATACTGTTGGTCACCGACATGTGAGGATGGAGCATTATGTCTCATCAGTTACCTGGATATAATGGATTGATTCAAAATGATAAAAAGAGGGAGAACGGAGGAGAATCATATTACAGGAGGGAGATGAGGAATGGATACAGTAGAATAAATTTCTCTGAACATAGACTATGGTGTATGTTTTCAAATGGTGATTTCAATGAAACTCAGCTGGTGTGGTAGTTTATTTCTGGTGTCAATTGTCTGTTGAATTTATTGAAAAGTATTGCTAAACTGTCTCCATGTTGATTCTTTCTGGTTGTTTAGATTGATATAACAAGCTTATTTTTAGTTCATTAGTGCACATTTGTTGTATCTGTGTGGTTAATTGACTGGTTCTCTCAAGAAGAGATTAAATCCTTTTAGTTGATCACAGTAATCAGGGTGATTGATCTGGATTATTAAAGTAGAGTTTAGTAGTCATAATCTTGCATGTTTGTACAAGTTACAAAAGAAATATATGCCAGCAATTTGAGCTTCTGCCAGAATAAGTTGCCCACTTCTGTTTCATTCGACTCTGCATACCCAATAAGGCACTGATGAAGCTGCAACTTCATCATTTTGAATTCATTCAGTTTCTTTATATCTATTAATTGAGCATTTTAGTATTTAGATCAGAAGATTGCTATTGCTATCAAGTTTGGTTTCATTTGTTCACTTCCATCTGCCATTGTGGACAAATCATTGCATGAAGGATAATCATCAGTCAAGTTTGCTTCATTCAGATAGGAACGTCCACCTAGGTTTTAGCAACACCTGAAGAGTAGAAGGTTAAATCCATTTGACCTTGTCTGTTACCCTAAGACGTATCAAGAGATTGGCAGCCTCATGAGGCATCCCGCCTGCGTTTTTGAGAGCTAACAATTTGGCGAATCTGCTGGGGATACATTCAGAATCAAGGCCTTAATCATAGAGTCAGGAACTTTATACAGACTCCGCTAGGGATAAGAGACATCAAGTATTTTCTCATTTTGACAAAAGTGAGTGGCGACTCTGACAGAAATTTTGCAGCTATTCAAACATGAATGGAAGAAGATCTCAATACAGGGGAGGTCATACTGGCGCTCCTGCCGGTAGTAGTAAATGGACACACAAAGATGACATATCTGATAAGGGAAAGAGGATCAATGAGGACATGTGCATAATTGACAAAGGAAAAGCATCAAGAGCACAAGGTGAAACATATAATTTCTTTGATACATGGAGAGATGATTCAAGTGCAAACTTTGTACCCCTGAAGATTGAAGAAATCCCTTTCCTTCTATTGATCCTCAGAAATAGGCTGAGTTTGAAGCTGCACTTGAGGCTTAACGAATTAGAATTCAGCATAAGTATGATCAGAAAATGGAGAGTAACCAAAATGTGTTTATTGATCATGAGCTTCCTGAGGAAGTAAAAGCATAGTTTGAATCACAGAGGCAGGAGATAGAGGAACTGAAGGCTACACTGTAGAAAGTCCAAATTACTTCTCAGACAATTAAGTTCCCCTCGAAGTATGTACCACCTCATAAGCAGGGTAATCATGGTGCAGGGCCTTCAAACCCACCTATGTTTCCTCACCATCAAATGGGAAATCACTATAATCAGCCAAATCATCCACCTCATATTCCCACACAGCGTGTAAATACGCATCCACCTCCTGGTCAACATTACATCCCACAACATAACACACAATACAATAACCCGGTGTACCAATATCAGTACCCACCTAACCCTCCCCCTCATCAGTATATAGCAATGATCAGAGAGTTTGATTTGACAGGGTTTTATCTCTACTCTTACCCTATGGATGGCAGTTGGAGAGGTCTGGTACCTAAGTTTACAGGGAGTAATGCAATTACTGCTGAAGAACATTTAAAGAATTTCAATGTGTTCATCCAAGACATAGGTATGCCATATGAAGATTTACATATGAGGTTATTTATGATGTCACTTCTTGAGGATGATAGGGATTGGTTCAACAGCCTGCCATCACTCTCAATTAATTCTCTCCAAATATTCCAGGACAGATTCCTAGAGCAATATGGGAATCTAAATGCACTAGATGCAACTCTTCATGAATTGATGCGAATTCAGAAGAATCAGAATGATTCAATTTATGATTTCAACCGAAGATTCAACAAGTTGTAGACTAAAGTATCTCCTGGATCAAGGTTGCCAGATTATGTAGCATTGAGTGTTTATTTAAATGCGTTTGATTCTAAAATAGGGTATGAATTGAGAAATAGATTTCCAAGAGATCTGGCTGAAGCTCAGAGGATAGCATTAACAATTGAAAACAACAAGAAGGCTGCTGGTATAATCAATAAAAGAGATAACCCAAGGACTCCTCAGCAAAGCAACAATCATTAGTACAGACTAGAGAATACATACATAAATGAAAGGCCGAGGTTGCATGATATGCCTTATAATACAAACTGGAAGGATGGAAAACCTATAACAGCTAGGCCTAGAAACAAAGATACTCCTGATCCATTGAGTAAGAAGGGAACTTATATGGTGAGTAACAATTACTTCTGTGAGGCTTGTGATAAGCCAAATTCTCCAGATTATTGTGTTGTAGCCCAAAGGATGCAAGAAGAGGGAATACTGATGGAAAACAATGAAGAAGATCACACAGTGTATTTAACTTCAAATACATTTCATCATGTTCAGGAGAGATACTCATCTTTAGAGGATGAAGGATATGAGTATGATGTTTCAAATCAGAAGTACCATGTCCATATGGCTGAACAACAGGTCTTTTCTGATTCTGAGGAAGATTACACAGAGCCACATTCTGTTGAGGCACCTGTTCCATGCAGTATGAGGAGAATCACCAAAGAAGAAATATAGAGACTGATTGTTGCTGCAGTTGAGGAAGCAAGGAGTAAATATTGGTTGAGAAACAGAAAAGTGAATGAGATGGAAGGCATCCCTGGGGGAATTTTTATGAAGGATTAGAGGGCAACACAAGGAATTTTCAAGAAGTCAGAAAAGAGACTGCCTGATAAAGATGAACATAAGCATGTCCAAAGATAGGAAGTTAAGGAGGAAGTAAAGGAATTACATAAAAAGATTCAAATGCCTGACCAGCCCAGTAAAAAAGAAAAAGAAGAAAACAAAGGAGAAACATTGGAGTAGAAGAAGATTGTTAAGGTGGAGGGCTCTTCTTTTGACTTCACTCAGGCGTTATATTAGGTAAAAATGTCTGTCCCACTACTTGAGATGATGAAAATTAAAGAATATAGAGATACTACTGTTCAACTGATAACAAGTGGAAATGAAAAACTTGTGAATTCTAAGAATAATGTAGCTATTAAAGCAGTCAATAGGCAGGAGAAAGTAAATATCCCATAAGTCTGCTTGGGTGATGTATTAACAACTCCCCCACAAGTTGATCCTTTTTTCACTACATTACTCATAAATAACAAATTGTTGAGGAATTGCATGATAGACTCTGGTCCTGCTATCAATATCATGCCAGTAGGAGTTATGAAGCAGCTTGGCATGTGGGTTGATACATGTGAAGGGAAATGCTATGCAATGGATAACAGACCTATACCTGTGGTAGGTATTATGAGAGGCGTTGAAGTGAAACTGGCTACTTATCCACAGATGGCTTATAATATAGATATCACAGTGATTGATACTCCTCCGCAATTTGGTATACTTCTGTCAAGACAATGGACAATAGCAGTTGGAGGAAATGTCCAGTTTGATTTATCTTATGCTACTATTCTAGTGAATGGTCAGGAAGTCAAGTTGTATAGAGAACCAAAAATGAACCAGCTTGTTGACTATGTACCACAATATTAGATCAATTGTTTTTATGATGTTGATCTTGGAAGTTTTAAGATTGAATCTGCCCAGCTAGAATTAATCAATAGTGATCCAATTGAAAAACATGTTGCACAGAATTGCAATGGCGTATGGAAGATGTTTTTTGATGGAGCTTGTAGCCAGCAAGGAAATGGAGCTGGGATTGTTTTTGTTTCCCATGAAGGTGTTACATTTAAATATTCATTCCTATTGACGTTGGAATGCACAAACAATGTGGTGGAATATGAAGCTTTATTGACAGGTTTGAACATAGCTGTGAAACACAAGATAAAGTTGCTGGCTATTTTGGGCGATTCTGAGTTGGTTGTTTCACAAATTAAATCAAAGTATGTAGCAAAGCACAAAAGATTGAAACAATACAGGAATGTTGTATGGGACACAATTGAATTGTTTGAAACAATACAACAATGCAGCAAAGCACAAAAGATTGAAACAATACAGGAATGCCTTCTCAATTGAGTGGATTGACAGGTCAAAGAATATAATGGCTGATTTTTTGGCAAATGTGGCACTCAAAAGAGATGATATCACATTGGCCGGGGTTTCATAGATTGAATTTAAAACAAGGCCTGCTGTTCTTGACAACATTTACAGTTGGCAGGTCTTCAATGATGATACCGACCTTTTGAAATTCCTCAATTGTATAGATCAATATGAAGCTCAGGAAATTGATTTCAATGCTTTTGTTGAAGAAGTTGATGGGAAGCAAACAGTGTTTGGCAAAGAGATCTTACAGCTCAAAAAAAATAAGCTTCCTAAGGGCTTGGTGGCATTAGAGAGGTTATATGATGGAAATGATTGGTCCCTCATGAAGCAAGCACCAGTTAGAAGGGAAGATATTGAAGAAATTAACTTGGGGACTGAGATAGCACCAAGAAAGGTGTACATAGGAAAGAAGATAAGCCCTACAATTAGAAGAATGCTGATAGAGTTGCGGAGAAAGTATAAGCATGTGTTTTCTTGGTCTTATGAAGATCTAAAAGCATACAGGGAAGATTTTTTTTAGCATGAAATACCATTGAAGCCAGAAGCTAAGCCATTCAGACAAAAGAAAAGACCTATAAATCCAACACTAGAGCCTAAGATGCAAGAGGAACTGACAAAACTCAGAGATGGGGGAATTATCAAACCAATCAGGCACTCAACGTGGGTCTTAAACTTGGTCCCTGTGAAATGGAGACATAAGATTGTGTGTGGACTTCAGAAATCTGAATATGGCATCTCTCAAGGACAATTATCCTCTACCCAATATGGAGGCCATGATGTGGTGTGAGTCGCTATTCATGATGGATGGTTTTCGTGGTATAAATCCGTGTTAAGGTCAAATAATCGGTAATATGTTACTACAACCCCGCAGGAACGTGATCTATACATAAGAATGCCATTTGGTCTCACTAATGCAGATGAATCAAAAGAGTCATGGATGTGGTACCGCGATCCGATTAATGCCATCATGGTGGTATACCAAGATGACCTGACTGCTTATTTGAAGAAGGCTGGAGATCATGTACAACATCTGGAGAAGGTATTTATTAAAGTCTTAGAATATGGTATCAGCTTGAATCCTAAGAAGTGTCATTTTGCAGTCACAGAAGGTAAGCTCTTAGGACATATTGTTTCAAAAGA